>JAHLJT010009395.1:79674-163409 GCA_031308135.1 Acheta domesticus | reverse complement strand
AAAACATTTTCAAATTGTAATTGTCAGTATTGTTTTCTAAATTTTGTAAAACTTCGGAAATTTATATCACTATAATCTATGGAAAACAATTAGGGATCCTCTCCTGTAAAATATCGTTGCAAAATTGTATTTGCTCTTTTTTATACATTTTTACATTTTTTACATTATATCCAATAACGGAATTGGCATTTTTGTATGTTGTCCACTAACGCATTTTCAGTGATATTGCATTGCATATTGATAATTTTTTATTTTCGAATTTTTAATAAATATTGTAAACAATATAAAACAATCGCATTTTTAAACTATTTTGAGTTGGGGAAAATTTTAATCAAGTTTAATTTATTTATAAAGTAATTTAAGTAAAGTACTCTAAAATGAATTAAAGTTGATTCTTTAAATTATAATGAAAAAATGTCTTATTGTTGAAACGGGATGCTACTATATACAATGCAACGCGTTAAATTGAACTCCCTATTGATTGATAGCTTATGTTCGTATGTAGTGTATTTCACGCAGAGACAATTTTGCAAAGAAAGTCTAAACAACACAATGGCCTCAAATTCATTATTCATTTGTGTTTGGTCGCACTCTTCGGTGACATTTAATACCAAGTAGACGTTGAAGGCCTGGAAGAAGGAAAAATGTGTGTTATCGCTGTTGGCTTTGCGACCAAATCTTCAGGGTTACCATTGCGTTTCTCTTAAGACTGCGGGTTCCCGAAATGATACTAATTATTTCAACATTAACTTGAGAAAACATTTTGCATATCAAGAGATAGAAATAATGAATTGACTGGAGTTTTCACTGTCTTTTGAATACTGCATCAATAGTCCCACTGACAATTGTAATAAGATTTTCCGTCATTCGTCGATAAAATGCCTCCTAGAGAATTATGTGATCCCGGCTAATGCGAAAGATAGATTATTTACAAATGTTATTTGTAGGTCGAAAATATGTTTTAAAGGCGCAACTGACAACTATCCATTGGCGCAACTTACAAACATTACAACCTTTGTAAAAGGTACCCCCGGTAATAATGGTAAAACTTTTCCCTAAACTAAATGACATAGGAGTACTTACACTATAATTCTAACATAAAAATTTTTTTGAAAGGTTTCTTAGTCCCCGTCCCACCACCCACACCCCTCTACAGCCAAAATCGTGTTTTTGAATTTTAATTTTTTCGTCAATTAGTAAAATATTTTTCGATATTTTCTAAGGCCCAATTCAAATACAAAAATATTTTCTTAAAAGGAAAAAATAATTTTTATTGTGTCTTAGAACCCTGGAACAGGCTCCAGAAAATCTCAAAAGTTCCTCTTAAAAAGCAAATTGTTGTGATTTTTTTTCAGATTTTTCCAACTGCTGGGCTGCAATTCAAAATAATAAAAACCTTCCCCCCCATCAAATCACCTTCACTATAAATATACTTTGAAAATGACTGAAACAGATCTGTGCATTTATTTTAGTGTTTATTATAGATTTGTATACATTGTGGTAGCACCCAGTAATATTCTGACCTTGAATGTAAATACAAATTATCATTTTTTTAAAGCTTTCTAGTTCTATGCATAAGTATGTCACAAGCTAAGGAAAGAAAACGGTTTTGGCAGTTTGAAAGAAACCATCGACACAGAACCCTGTAAGTGTGATGCTGGTGGATAGAGAATTACACCTCATCCTACAACGAACAGATTTTTTAAGTTTGCAGATTATGACGTACAAAACAAAGATTATTGCAACACGCATTGTATTCGGGAATATCTTGAAAGCGATGTTTCTTACGCCTTTTAAACCAGATTTGCGTGTCTTACGAGGACACGGCTTTTTTTGAGGACAAGTAAATTCTTACAGATGACATGTTTTCGGGGACGGGTAGATGACAAAAGGGGAAATGATGAAGGACAGTTTGGGTGAAGATAAATGATAGATGAAGACATATGGAAATGAAGGAAGACAGATTGGACCGTTTTATGTTCCTAAGCAGTATTCTACAAAATACGACTTTTATGATAATTCTTTTTTACAATTTTGCATCTTCAGTTTTTTGGGGTGCTCCCTCTCATAGCATGAGTTGACAGGAAAAAAGAATAATAAATTGGTTTTTTCGGTATCAAGCACCCACAAAATAGGGATTCTGGCAGCACCACGTGTTAGGAGATTTTTTTTCGTAATTTAGCAATTGGATTTATCCATTGTTTTGTTACTAGGGCCCTGTAATAAGAGTTTTGCTGTCGAAAATCCGCCGTTTTGCGCTCAGCATTACATAACTCTCCCTATAGTACGTACGTATAGTATACGGGAAAGTAAAAATTGAACTATTTTCTTTATTACGAAATGCAACTTTATATGTTCTTCAATTATCTAAAAGAAATGTGCATTGTTCTAAAGAATCTTGACCATTACGTAGTGCAATATTATTCCAAAATTGAAAAGATGTGATGAATGAATAAATTGATTTTATATCATATGGTGTTTATTATTAGGGTTTAAAGGCACTTCAACATCGAAGGTCATTGGAGTCAGTGTCAATTTGTATTTAGAACATACAGTAGATCCACTAAGACAGTGCTCAGTTAATACAATTTTTATTAATTAAAAGACGAAAAACGTAGTAAAGTCTGACGAATTGTAAAATGAAAAAACTGAGAAAGACCGTGGTACTCGAACAATAGAAAACCAATGTATAAAAGGCATGTTATAATCATCCTCTCCTCTCAGACTAGGACAATGACCTTTGTACACATGGTACCACATAAAAAATAAAATTAAAGCATTGCTGACTTCTAAACCGATGATTTTTTAAAAAAAATTGTTGTTGTACTAGCAAGTTGGTCGAAGCATGTGAAACCAGTACTTCTGGGGGTATGTTTTATTATGCTCACACGGCATAAGCTTTCTTAAAACGAATTATTTTTTAAATTACAAATTTTATTCAGATACACTAAACCGTTATTACAAACACTGTAGTAAATTTCTCAATTTTATTAATATATCTGGCATTTTTCAACATTACAAATATTAAATTGTTTCAGATTTCTCATGCGCTCTTGACTCTTCTTGGTATAACTAATTCGACAAATGAAGTGATAAAAAATCGAGTAAATGTTTTCCAAATTTCGAATGGAGTTTCTTGTAGGAAAAGTATAACATTTTCCGTGAACGCATTAACGAACTTTTCTCAAAAACTGATCAATTTTACTTTCCCTCTACGGAGTAGAGAGAAAGTTATATAATGCTGCGTGAAAAAAGCGATTTTTCGGCAAGAAAGCTCGTATTACAGGGTCCTGGTAACGAAAAAGTGGATAAATCCAGTTGCTAAGTTCAGAAACAAATCCTCTAATTCGTAGTGTAGTCAGAATACATGTTTTATGGGACCTTGTTAGCGAAAATTCGAATAACGGCTTATGTCGCAGCATATTGAATTTTAAACCGAAATTTCAATTTTTGGGGGTTACTTTACATGAAAACTCTTGGACATTTTCGAAATTTAAAAAAATGGCTCCATCATTTTTTATTAAAGTTTGCAGTTGGATAGTGTGAAATCGCTTACGAAAATGGTGCAAGTCTCATGTTCGTTGATTACTCTGATTTTTCGAAAATTGCGAATGTTCAAAAATGTTTCCGTAGTCTTCGTACAATTAAAATATTGAAGGTAGAGGTTTTTTCCTGAATAAAACCTGTTCTTTAAAACAGATTTTGAAAAAAAGTCATGTGCAATTTTTCGGAAATATGAGTATTTTCCGCGTAATTTTGCATGAAAATAAAGGGGAGAAAGTACATGCTGTTTTAGTGCCATTAAGTTTATTTTAAACTGCTTTACTTCTAGACATTAAGCTCTTCTAGAATATTTGTAAGTCCATTTCCAGTTTTATATAACAATGTGGTTCTGAAGTGCGCATATGAGAAAGTAAAAATCGTGTACTACTTTCATTCTATAGAGAAACGTTCGCGTTGTATTAAAACATAATTCATTGTAAAAGGATCGACCTCTGGAAACGAAGAAAATATATCGAGACGATTGTATTTAACTACTTGGCTAAGAGGTGGATAAAACAGGCACCGCAATAGCCGAATGGTTAACGTCATGGGAACTCTCTTGGTTTGGTGATGTGAGTTCGAATACAGGGGGTGATTTTTTTTCTTTCGTTATGATGTGATTCCAGTAGCAATTGGTCCGATATTTTGTAATTAATAATAATTTTTGAAGTGTCTTAGGGGCCCTAAAAAGGGCCGGGTTTGTCGTCCATCAATACGACGACCAGAAGCCTCCGTTCTCTACTACCCGACTGAGGCGCCGGGGTAGAGAGCGGACGAGACGAGCAGCGTACCCTTCACTACTCGCTACCTCGTCCCAGGCGTCGGAAACGAGTTCCCATAGCTGGTCAGAATTAGTTGGCTGTGAGCTGGGCCAATTATCGGACATAGTCCTCTTCGTCTCCGCCCACACGTTCTCAATCGGGTTCAAGTCGGCACCGCAAGGAGGCCAATCGAGAAGCTCGACTTGGTCCTGTCTCGCGAACCATTCTTGAACCGATTGGGACTTGTGCACAGGAGACTGGTCCTGCTGGAAATGAATGATTCCGTCGGGATAAAGCACCCGCACGGAAGGGACCATGATATTCTCCAAAATCTGCACATACTGCCCACCGGTCAGACCCCGTCCATTTGGACCTTGGTCGATTCTGTGCAGCATCCCTATCCCGCGTGCGCTCATCCAACCCCAACACGCAACGGATACGCGACCAGAACGCCACGCCTCGGCCACATATTCCGCATTGTGTCGGGTGCCGGGTGGCCGAAAGACGCGTATCGGACCATCATTTGCTGATGAAAATATACATTCGTCAGAGAAAATAACATCTCCCCAATCGCGATGTATATTTTCTTCAGCAAAAGCTAGTCGATACACCATTTGCTCATCTGTGAGCTTCTGTTTCTGAGCAGCACGACGGGATCTTAAGCCTGCATCTCTCAGGCGCCTTAAAACAGTGTGAGTACTGCCAGGAAAATTAACACTCCGCCTCAACTGGACAGAGTTCATGAATGGCCTCGCTCGCGCTTCAGCAACCAAACGGTCATCTTCAGCCTCGGTCGAAACCCGCCACGAACCCGTTCCAGGGCGACGTGTGACCTCTCCTGACTCCCTCCACTGTCTAATCCAACGCGATGCGGTACTAGGGGAAACACCGTATTCTCGGCCTGCTCCTGCAGCACTATAATTGCCAGCTTCAACAAGAGCGACAACTCGCTCCCGAATTGACCGTCCATGATGAGGCATGGCTCTAGAATGAATAGTTGTACTGTCGAACATCACAGGCTCTATGACGTCAACTAGTGACACGTCACGCACCGTGATTGGTTGTACCTTTTTCCGCGTATTTCTTCCAAAGTACACATAAAAGTGTAATTCTCTTATAAAAGTACCTGTATGAAATGTTTGCTCAAGTGGGCCCCGCGAAGGGTTTATAGGGTGTAATGGCTAGCAGGCCGGCGTTCTGTGCTGACTATCTATGGTTCGAATCTACAGAATCGTTCGAATCTATAGGGCCATTTTTTTGAAAAATTAAAACAAGTCAGCTTGCATTTGGTAGCTACATTTTGAGTTCAGAGCAATTTTTTTCGTCGTCTTCCTGCAATTGCAATATTGAAGATAGAGATCGTTTCCTTAATGAAATCTGTTAATGAAAGATCTTGGAATACAGGCACGTATAAGTATTCGAAAACATGAGTAGTTTTCGCGTAATTTTGCGTGATATATAGGCAATTTTCAACTTTTTCAACAATTTTTTTCTAATAAACGACTACTTTTTTATTAGGTTTTCTCCTTCTACGTATCAAAGGACGGTAAAAAACGGTTCTGGTCTTATTTTAGGCGACCTCTACATATTTTCGCAAATTGCAAAAAGTAAACTTTTCAAAAGTACAAAATTGAAAATAGAGATTTTTTCCTTGAACAAAATATGTTCTAAAAAGTCAGCTTTTAAAAAAGGCCATGAACATTTTTTTTAAAAACGAGTAATTTTCATGTAATTTCTGGTTGAAATTAGTTCCATTTTTAGAAGAATGTTTTCTGAAAAATCGCTCCAATTTTCTTCTTTAATTTTTTTCCCACGGATAAAACAAGTGACGCTTAAAAGGATAATGTAGGTCTCATTTTCGTTAATCTCTCTGAATTTTTGAAAATTAGAAAAGTTTGAAATAATGCCCAAAATATGTGTTGTTGTAGCATCACAAGTTCTATTCTGCTACGTGTTGGAAATAATGGGTTAAGATATTTCGACATAAGACGCATCGGCACTCGGTGGAACATAATTCATGATCAATTGCGTAGAGGTAAGATGCACGATAAGTTAGTAACTCAGAGATCCTGAGTTCGATTCTCGGTGCAATAGAAATATTTTACTGGTTGAAAACTTTTCCAGGTTCTTGTAGTGTATTGTAGTTCATGTAGCAATATTGTGGGGCAATGACATATCAGGGCAGAAAGTATATGCCGTTGTAGTTCGTTGTTTGTTGTAAATACTAGTTCTTTGCTTTTGCCTTATAAGCATGATAAGATTTTTGGGAAGCAATCAATCTACTATTTGCAGAAAATTATTGTTAGTATTATATCACTCAACAGAAAGATTGCAAGTTTTCAAGAATAACGAGTGCAAATTTGACCGGCAATTCCCTTAATTGTAATAACTAATTTTAAAAAACATGTCATTACTTGCTTAATACCACGCGTTTCTCGATTTCAGACTAGTATTATGCCGCCGGTAGCAAGTTCAGTCTTATCGCATAATGCGGAGATCACCTTGAAGATATGGGGGGCAAGATAAGCGCTTGGCAGAATAGAAGCAACTCCGCAAGCACTGACAAACTGGCACACACGAATCGAATATTTGTAACTATAATTAACTATAGAATAGTATAGCGCGGTTGATGACTCCTTGCTTTGTAAATCGAGAATGTGAGTTTGCTGTCACCTGCAGAAAATGTAGTATGTAATAAGAACAATAAATTTCAAGAAAAAATGGTTCTTTAATGTCCCAGCTCTGCGAAGAAAGGGGTCTGTGTGGTAGCGGCGAGGTTTAATGGCATAATAGATGGAGGAATGGACGTGAGTTCAAATCCTGCCAAATAGTTGTTGTTTTTTTTACCTGATGCTCAGTACATATTAATCGCTGTCATCACGCGAGCTTTTCCAAAATTCCCTCCTCTTGCGAGGAGGAATAAAATTGGTTTTTGTAAATGTTGATATGAAGATATTTAGTTTTATGCTGGTATCTTGTGTTTCAAGCAATGTGACGAAATGAGTTTTGCAAGCGATACGGTAGCTAAAATATAATAGTGTATCAATTGCAATATACTTATGATAATTGAGAAAGGAATATCTCATTTTTACATGTTTAACAAAGTTCCCTAGTAGCTATTACGAACTCCTTAAAAATACCATTTTGTGTTTGTGCTTTTGTGATAAATGCTAACAGAATGCATTCCCTTCTTGTTTATTACAATTGATAATTCAATTTCTTTTATGCTATTCTTAAAATATTTAACGTAAGTCTTCGGTGCGTCATATCATAATATATTCCGTGTAATCCAAGATATAATAAAGTAGAATTTGAAGAGGTTATGTGAAAAGAATCATCACTTTTAATTATTTTTAAATTAATTTTCCATTTTTAAATAAACTTAAAATTTTTTGATACAACGTATCTTTGCTGTGGGGTAGACGGAGACTAAATGGCCGGAAACTAAATGGCCAAGCCCAATTTTCACGAAGGGAAATCAGGAATTTTTAATTAAGTACGTTATATCCAATGATTAATTGACGTCTTTCAGGAGGTGATCCAATGCACAAATCACCTGTCCTTTAGTCGCAATATAGGAAAAAACAAGGAGGTGCGAAATAGGGATCTCAAAATTTCCGGGGTGAACTTTACATTTTGAACTAATGATAAATTTTAAAATAAGATAACAACGAGTTAGAAAAATATTGATAATATCATGTATTGTTCAAATATTACATGTCGTAATATTGTATTTTCCAGAACTTGAACTGCTTGAGAACGAATATGTTCAGAGAATATGGTTTCGATTACGTCTTAAACGTTACTCTCATAGAAAATGGAGAAATATTCAGAAAAAACCGCTGTTTCCATGGGAAACATACTTAAACATTGCTAATGAGATGCAGCCATCACGGGCACCTCAAGTGTGATGCCAAAGTCACGTGACACATTCCAGAGAATAACAGCAAATAGCGAGCAACTCTCGCGGCATCCTGGGTCTCACCACATGTCGTAGGCTAGCCGATTGCGATGCCGCGCTGTTGCTGGGAAATATCTGGTTGAGGAAAACACCGCTAGCCGACAGGTAGTTCGGTTCCGGATCTCACCATCCAGCGGTGAAGATGAACCTCCCATGAAAAACGCCCTACACTTACAGGACTAATTGCTTAAGCCTTTAACGTGCTCGTAAGCACCAATTAATCAAATTATATCAATGAATCACCGAAAAAAAATGTTTGTTTGACATAATTTTCCGAATAATAATTATGTTTCGAAAAATTGAGCATAACCTTACTGAAAAACCAGTTTTTATTTACAAATTTCATTAACAAAAAGTGTACCTTCATAATTATAGTTGTAGGAAGATGCCGAAAAAACTTTGAATTATTTCAATCTTCGAAAAAGCAGAGTTTTTAACCAACATGAGACCATTCCCTTAAATGACCTTCAGACTATTAAACAACAAAATTTAGGCAAAATTGTTGGCGCAATTTTTTGCAAATTTTGAAAAAATCGCAATGGCTTCAAGGAAACTATGCTCCAAAATTGAAATATCGGTATCAAATTCAAGGGGCCGCGAGATCATTAAGATCAATCTGGGAGTATCTGTTTTGGAGAAAATCGGCTGAACGGTTTAGTCGCTAGCGTTGTTCACAAGCAGACAGACGACGGACAGACAGAAAGACAAACTAAACGTACGTATAGTATACGGGAAAGTAAAAAAATTTGCGGGCACAACTCGAACCTCCATACTTTCGAACTATACATCGTCGTTAAACGATCTCAGCTCCTAAGATACCTACTGACCACTCCCTAATCTGCTGCTCTTAATGTATCGAAAAGTTCTATAATCCGAAATAACTTTTTTCTGAAAATTCTCCATTTTCTATGAGAGTAACGTTTAAGACGTAATCGAAACCATATTCTCTGAACATATTCGTTCTCAAGCAGTTCAAGTTCTGGAAAATACAATATTACGACATGTGATATTTGAACAATACATGATATTATTTTTATTTTTCAAACACATTGTTATCTTATTTTAAAATTTTATCATTAGTTCAAAATGTAAAGTTCACCCCGGAAATTTTGAGATCCCTATTTCGCACCTCCTTGTTTTTTGCTTATTAACTGTGTAATATTCAATTTTTAATAACTTATGATCGCCAGAACGTAATTTGTTTGAACTAAGGATTAGGGGCCCCGAAATCTCTGAGTGCCTCGGGTACTTTCAAACCCAAAGACGGCCCTGGGTCTTTTATATTAGTTTCTTCAAACGTTAGTAGTTTTCCCATAAATATTCTTCGAACCCGAATCTCTTCAATTCACAAGTTAGAGATTTATTTCTAAATGCAATCTGTTCTTCAAAATTGAATTTTGAAATAAATTTAATTTACAAGTTTATTTTAAAAAACACGAATAGCGTTTGCAATTTATCGAGAGAATATTCTGGTGTCGCCAACATCCTAATGTGCAAAATAGTGTAGTGTCTTCAGGAAGACTCTTGTAGCCCAGTTAGTACGGTGTTTGCTCCGAGAGCCAGGAGGGCTCGAGTTCAAGTCTTGGCCAAGTTATAGCCTTTTTTTATGAAACGTTTCCACGTGTGGAGCACAATACTTCAAAATTAATTATTAACGTGAGATTCTTATTAAAATTTTTTCGATTTCAAAATTTTAAGTTATATATTTTTTTCGAATCTCTCGGTCGTTGTTTGATTAAGAGTTTTAAGACAACGATGAAGTGTTAATAGTGTAAAATTTGTAATATATTATGTAACCATCACCAATAAAACGAAAACTAAGAGCTTTTTTTATTTGAATGTGTGCAGGTTTATTAACTGCGTGATGATATGTGTTTTTTCTTCAAGTCAAACTTGCTGCAAATGAATTCATTTCTCAATTCTTTCCTGAATATCAGATACAGTCGAAACTCGTCTGCTACATTTCTTCAACCTTATCACGCCTGCCAATCTCATCTTGGACAGAGGCGAAAGGCGATAAGGCCTGAGTGCAACTGTAGGAATGAAGCACTGCTGGCAATTACCATTACGCTGAACCGAAACACATAACTAGAATTACCTATTTCATAGGATTGCGTTGATTGCTCTGCATTCTTATTGTTTCCCAGAGGTAGTTTATTAAATATTTTTAGATACAGAAATAGGGAAAAGCAATGAATATGAAGACACATATTTGTATGATTCTTAACTGCATTAGTTCGCGGAAACGCGTAGATCTGTGTTAGTAGCGCAATAGCTTAGGCTCGAGACTGGAGAATGGGGGATTGCGTGTTCAAATCCGGCAAAACCCTAGCAGTTTTTTACGTGACGAAAAATGAAAATAAATTCCAAATAACCATGTCGAGAATATTGTAAACATTCTCTACTTTTGCGAGAAGAAACAGTTTTATCACATCACTACGTATTTTTTACGGAAGTTTGTTAACTGTTCGTTCACAAGATTAATCACTTACCCACATTTTTTTCATAGGTCTCTTTTGGTTTTATACCATTACGTTCGTTTTCTTTCCGAACACATATTACTTTGTTATTTCTTTGTGACTCTCTGCGTCTAAGAATTTTGTCAAGTTCTTTGGATGAAATATCATCTTTCCTTGAATCTTAAATTTTTGTATTAATAATACTATATAAAGAAAAATAAAAACAAAATATTTCCAACGATATGCTTGGAACTCACTTATTTACAACTCGCTCTTACGGGATACGACGTCAGTCGTTCGTCTACCAACGTGCTTCTACAAAATTAGCATTTTGAAGAAGACTAACTCGGCCAAAAAACACCAACAGATGAATAATGACTGGGCAATGTGTCCAAACAACAGGAAGGTACTACACATTTATTTTACTGTTTATTATGGAAAACGTTTCTCCTCCTATTGCAACTCCTATTTGAGAAAACAAGTTTATGGAATACGTGGGTGTGCCAACAATATTTCTTAATCGGAAGTATTCGATAAATGAGCATTACCTTAACAAAAAGACCATGAACCGTATGTGATCTTTCCTTTTTCTTTCTTGCCACACACGAACTTACATGCACAACTGTACCACACATGACGAAAGACCAATCGGAGGCTTAGATCTTGTCACGACTGGGGGTGTTGCTATGGTAGGGAGATACGTGTATACGGAATCTCTGCATGTCGAAGTGTAGGTAGGCGTCGGATCTTCGGCTGCGCAAGAGGCAGAACACCGCCACCTCTCGTGGATATATCATGGACCTCACTTATGGCACTAATTAATATTTTAGTTAACGCTCCTTAAAACATTAATCAATCATTCAATTAATTGCAATTTGCTGTATTCGTTCACAGAAATTGAAAAAATGTCATTTCTCTTAATTTGTCGCTACTGCTAACGCAGTGTGGAGAAAGTATCATAATCCGGCGGGGAAAAATGGACTTTTTGACAGAAAAACTTTTAATTGCCGTACCCTGGTAATGAAGAAGAGGATAAATCCAGAGCGTTGCTATATCTAGAAAAAAATTATCTAACACATGTTGCCAGAATCCCAGGTTTTGTGGATACTTGATACCCAAATATTGATTGACGTCAAAACGCCTGTCTGCCCGTCTGTACACAACGCTTGTACCTAAACTGATCAGCTGACTTTCTCCAAAATTGATATTTCCCATTCTAGCTGGATGTTCTGGCGGTCCCTTGAATTTGTAACCAATATTTCAATTTTGGTATGTACTGTATATGGAATCTGCAGCCTAACATCTGGAACATTTTAAAAGTTTTCAAAAAATGGCAACAAATTGTTGATTAAATTTTGACTTCGGGTAGCGTAAAGATCGCTTAAGAGAATGATGCAGATCACATTTTCGATAAAATTCTTGATTTTTCAAAAATTGGAGAAAATCAATTTTTTTCATTGTCTTGCTACAAGTATAATTAGGAACATAAGTGATTTTCTTAGTGAAATCTGTTTAAACAGATCTTAAAAGAAAGTCATGTTTAGTTTTTTGAAAATATTAAAATTTTTGAGTAATTTTGCATTTAACGGGCAATATAAATTTTAAATATTTGCTTTCTCAGAAATTGCGCGAAACGTTTTTTTATTCTTATTTTTATGTACGAAAGAAATGAAAACCATAAGTGATAAAAACTTCTTAAAGTAAAGAAGTGTGTTTGTTAGTTCTAAGTTAAATTTATTACCTTCCTTCAATATATTATTTCTTTTTATAAGGATATTATTTATATCATACAATAACCACGGCCGACAACAATGAGATGATTTACGAGAATTATGAAATCATTATGATGAACAGATTTGATTTAAAAAAATCTTTTTAATTGCAGTGGCATGGAGACGAAAAATATTGAATTTCTTCAATTTTTTAAATATCAGGCATTTCAACGAAAATTCGACCTGCATCATTTTCTTAAACGACTTTACTCTACCCAAAGTCAAAACTTAATACAAAATTTTGTGCCATTTTTTGAAATTTTAAAAAATGTCTAATGAGCTTCATATAAAATACCCACCAAAATGTCTGCAATATTGAAGCTTGAGATTTTTATTCTAATCCACTCTTTTCTACAATATTAGATTTTAAAATAAATTTAATTCACAATTAAGTTTCAATTTCGAGTAGTTTCTGAATTTTTTCAAGACAATTTTATATTGTCAACGACATCCTAATATGCAAAATACTGCATTAGTGAAATCTTGACGAGCCGTCTCCTAGCCGAAGTGGTAGAGCGTTTGCTTGTGGTAGAGCCACAGGGCTCTAGTTCAAGTTCTGACTGGGGTACGTTTTTTTCATTCCCTGAAAATGTTTGTACGTATGGAGCACAAAAAATGCAAACTAGTTGTAGAAGCGAGATTTTTATGAAAACTTTTCGATTTTCAATAATTTAAGGTATAATTTTCTACAGTCTCCCGTTCGTCGTCTCGTTAAAAGTTTTAAGAGGAGGATGAAGTGCTATTAGGGGGAAAATGTAATGTATTACTTGTCCATTACCAATAATACGATAAAATAAGAGATATTTTTTATTAGATTATAAGGGGTAAACAGTTGGAGAATAAATTGAGTGACTGTAGGTGTCTTTTTTCTTGAAGTCGATACATATTACATAGATTTCTAGTTATTTCTTGCTGCAAGAGAATTCTGAAGTTTTGAGTGTCGAAACTCGTCAGGGAGTTTTAGTTTTTATCACCTCTCCTCATCTCACCTTGCCCGCAGGGCAGGTAAAGATAACGCCTCAGCTCAGCAAGTCTGAGAGCCAAGCGACTGCCAAAGAGAATTGAAATATAACGCTGAACTGAAATATTTATAAGTAGACTGTATTATTCTATAGAGTCACGTAAATTGAACTGCATTCTTATTGTCACATAGGAGTAATTTATTTAATATTTTAAATTGCACAAATGCAAAAGTTCAATAAATTTTCAGATACAATTCGTAGTATAAATAAACCCGTCAAAAAAACGAATACGTCATAGGCTAACGGCTTAGACGAGAGGCTTGTGAACGGAGGAACGCGCGATCGAATCTGGCAAAACCCCGCCAGTTCTTTTGGTTGCTGAGAAATCAAAAACAATTCCAAATAACAACGTCGATAATCTTCTAAACATTCCCTTCTTTTGCGAGAAGAAACCATTTTATAATACTTGCAACACAAAACTTGGAAAGTTTTTTGTATGAACGTTAATCAACTACTCGTTCACAAGATCATTCACTTCCCCTTATTTTCACTCTCATAGGCCTTTTTTGGGGATTATACCACTACGATCGTTTACTTTCCGAACCTAATATTACTTCCTTTGTTATTAATGATTTGTACTTTCCCTTATACGTACGTACACACGGAGTGATATACGTAGTATAGGGGAAAATATGTAATGCTGCTCGAAAAAATGGCGAGTTTTTGGCAGAAAAAAATTCATTCCCGGGCCGTGATAACGAAAAAGTGGATAAAACCAGTTGCTAAATTAAGTCGTCCGTCTGTCCGTCCGTCCGTCCGTCCGTCTGTCCGTCTGTGAACACTGCTAGCGCCTAAACCATACATACGATTTCTTCCGAAATGGATTTTCCCTGCTCAATCTGATTCTAGTCGAAGCTTTGAGATTTTGAAAAACATTCTGTAAAATTTGGGGGTACATTACATGAAGCCACCCGGACATTTACAAAACTTTATCAAAAACGGCTCCAAATTTTTTCTTTAAATTTCTTATAAGAATAGAGTAAAGTACACTTATTAAGGTGGCATAGGTCCCATTTTCACGGATAACTCTGAATTTTCGAATATTGCACAAGTCTGAATTTTATTCGGCCTCTTCCTCCAAATACAAAATTGAAGATAGACATTTTTCATTCTCAAATAAAATTTGTTCTTCATAGCGAGTTCTTTCCTTAAGATCATGTACACTTTTTTGAAAAATTTAATAGTTTTCGCGTAATATTGCGTGCAATATGTGCAATTTAAAAAAAATAAAAAACATGATTTTCTCAAAAAACGGCTCAAAATTTTTTCTTTAAACTTTTGGTAGGGATAGAGCTGAATGTACCCTGTATGATGACATAAACTCCATATCGCTTTATTTTATTGTTTTTTGAAAAATTGCAAAATGTAATTTTTGACATGTCTCTCACGTCGTTAACATTTACATTAGTGGCGATTTGTTTATATCATTATATTTACAAGTTTAAGTGCTTCAAATAATGTCAAGTAAAGTTTCTCGAAAACAAAAATCCAGTGGGGAAAAAGACCATCCCCACCTCCCGAGAAAAAAACACGCACTACACTTACGGGACTAATGACCAAGGTAGTTGACGCGCCCGGAAACACGAATCAATCAATCAATCGAAAACAAACCGTTTTCTGTAAAAAGTAGCTTAAAATTCCGCTTTTTCACAAACGTTCAAACGCTTTTCACAAACGCTCAAACGCTCATATATGGCTGCACTTTTTTTCTTGAAACGTTTGTAACGGATAGTGCTATTTACACTCTTTAATATGACGTAAAGTTTATTTTGAGTTATTTTTTTGTTTGTTCAAAAATTATATACATGTAATTTTTTTGAAAGATCTCTCACATCTTTAATATGCACATTACCAGCAATTTGTACAGATTATTACATTTGTGAGTGTAAGTCCTTTAAATAACTTCAAATAAAGTATTACATAATAGTTATTAAGTACTCTTTGTGAAGTACTAATTTCATCTAGAAAACTCCATCTTCCACTTTGTAGGTACACGCCGAAAGAATTCAATCTTTGATAATTTTCGAAAATTGAGAGATAACCATGGAAATAGATCTATGCCATTTTCATCAGTGTATTTCACTGTATTCTTAGAAGAATTATAAAGAAAAACTGTGGAGCCATTTTTGAGAAAACGTGAAAATGTCCGGAAGTTTTTTAATGAAGCACCCCGAAATTTAAATAATTTTTTAAAACAATTGTAGGTCCTCGATTTTGGTCAGATCGATCAAGGAATGTTCATTTTGGCAAAAATCATACGTAACCTACGAATGGTTTAGGTACTAGTGTTGTTCATTGAGAGACAGACACGCGGACAGACGGTCGGACATTTTAAAAAACAACTTTTTTTTTTTGTAAAAGAAGGCCCATGAACGTGCATTTCCGTTGAAATTTCAAAATCTCATTTCCATAACTTTACACAACTTTCTATAGACAAGCATACAAGTAATATATCTTGTACTACGTATATCATTCCGTATATACGTATAACCTATACAAGAAAGAAAAAATAAATTAATGCACTGTTCACTGACCATAGAGTAGGTTACAGGCAAGGTTTCTGCTTTACACAAGACATCTTCATTCTTCAACCTTCGTGCGACGATAATTGCAAGTTCAAACTCACAATTGTGAATTGTTTCTGATAATTAGTTCTTTCTCGTTTTTACTAGTTTAGAATGCCTCGTAATATCAACATCTCCAAAAATGCGTTTCAAATTTGCCAGTCTCTTTGAACACCAAATACTGCCAAATGTCTGTCCCTCAGGATGCAGTTGCATTGTTATATTGTACTGATAATGTAATGTGATATAATATAATGTAATATACACAAATATATCAGTATATACGCCAATATACACATTGGAAACTCAATGTTACATGATTGACGATTAATGAAAGTGATTGTAGTACTCTGTTCAAATAAATAGGGTCTGTGAAGACTTCTTGTAGATAAAATTTCGAAATGTTTTACTATTCGTGGCGCAATATTCAGCTATATTTAACTTATTAAACCCAAAAATATCTAAACAATCTCTTTCAATTCAATCAAACTCTATAGTCTCATTGACAATAATACTAACCAGACATTTTTTCAATAAATTATAAGGTGCTTGAATAAGTTATCGCTGTTCTTTGTGTGAAAAATAAAGCTTTATTTTTATAGTATGTGGTATACAACATACCACTCAAAGTATAGCCCATCACTAGCTACTACTTTTGCCCGATTTTCTGACAGCAGTAGAATTCCGCATCGCAAAAACGATGTCTTTTGGGACTATCCAAGAATCAACCCGTTTTTTGGTATCTTCATACGAATGGAAGCGCTGCTGCGCTAGACCATGTGCCATTGAACGGAATAGGTGATAATCTGAAGAAGCGATGTCTGGTGAATACAGCGGGTGGGGCAGGGCTTCCCATTTAAATGTTTTCAAGAGGGTTTCATTGGTTTTGCACCTTGTAGCCGAGAGTTGTCGTGTAACGAAGTCACCTTGTGGTATTTCTGCTCGTAAAGTGGTCGTTTTTTTCTTTAGAGGTCGGCTCAAGTGCATCAAGTGCAGTCGATAGAGATATTCCGTGATAGTTTCGTTTGGTTTGAGAAACTCGTAATAAATTGCACCCAGCTGATCCTCCTCAAATGCAGAGGAGAAGCTTCAAATCATGGATATTTGGCTTTGCGCAAGATGTCGATGCGTGGCCGTCTTACTCCGCGATCTTTTACCCTTAGGCTTACTGTATCCACTTTTCATCGCCAGTCACGATACGATGCAAAAAATCTTTTCTTCTCTGCTGTTGAAGTAGCATTTCACACGTGAGGTAACGCCGTTCGACATCTCTCGACTTAAACTCATTCGGCACCCAATGCCCTTGCTTCTGGATCATTCCTAATGCTTTCAAACAGGTTTGCGATGTCAGCTAGCGTTTGACATGCGTCTTCATTAAGTAATGCCTCCAACTCTTTGTCTTTAAAGTTTTCGGTGCGCCAGTATGTTCTTTATCTCAAAGATCAAAAGCGTTATTTTTGAAGCGTCGAAACCAATCTCTGCATGTCGCATGTTCACGGTAAATCTCAACATGAATTCTGTGTGCTTCGGCTGCAACTCGACATGTGTTGCACTCAGAAACAAAACTTTGTTTACACTGTGGCAAATAAAGGCACACTGACGTTCAAGCTTACCGGCAGTACTGCCATGCGTTCGCGTCGTTAAAATCGTTAAAAATTATAATAAATCGTGGAATTGATCTCAACCTCTCCCGAAAAATCATGAAAGCTGAAAATTGCTAACCCTAATATTATCCCCTTAATATTAGTATATTATGTGAGTTACAATTATAACACTCACAGATAGTACGAGGAAGTTTGTACTATATCTGAGCACCACTGATTTTTTAACAGATAATTTTTTTAAAAAACACAGTAACATTAATAGAGTAAAATGAATAAGTTACTCTTATCATTAACATTAAAAGGTTATATCGTGCATGGCAAAAAGAGTGACCGAATTCTTATTTCAAACTCACAAGGATCAAGAACCCCATAAAAACCTGGTCGTCATGCGTGGCTCAAGGCGCGAGGAAGTAATTTTCATTCACCTTCGGATCGAGCACTGCCCCTTCTTACAAGGACATCTTATCGCGTTTGCCCACTCCGCACTTGCAAGAAACGAACAGACCTTACCCTATAGAATGCTCTCGTGCACTGCAATAATTTAAGCGGTATTCGGAGAAGACATCGCGAGAGATGAGGGTGATTTTTAAAATGCCTTCTATGAACTGATTTTTTATTGTTCATGAAACATTCTCTTTATCAGTTATTTCATTTCATAATTAGTCAGACTTTACTATATTTTTACTCAATTTATAATAAATAAAAATTATTTTACTGATTGGCACGAGCTCCAATGACATGTTGAAGAGCCTTTAAACCCTAATCATAATCATCATATGATTTAAAATCAATCTATGTATTTGTCATATCTTTTCTGACAATTTTGCCAATAATGTTGCACTACGCAGTTGTTAAGGTGATTAAGCACAATTCACGTTTCGTTTATTTTAAGAAACTATGAAGTTGAATTTTGTGTAAATAGTAAATAAAATAGATCAATTGTTCGGATTTGGAGTCTTGCGAGTTCATGAAAACACTGATGTTGTAGGTGTCTATCTAAAATCAAATGAATTATGATGTTTGATGCACATTATTGTATTGGGATTCCTCTTCTAGGCAGAAAATATTCCTCATGCGTATACCTTACAAAGGCAAAAATTATTTCACAAAACAATAGAAAACAAGGACCGTGTGATTCCTGTGAATAAAACGGTGTCTTACTTGAATATCGATAACTGTGGTAAAGTGAGTTTCCTGGAGTTTCTTTGGATTGTGATGGAGCTCCTCCAATCGAACATAATACTCCAGACACTGTTTATGGAGGTCACACTAAAACATAATATAAGTTGTGAAAATAGTACCTTTGAGATCACCTGTGTTCCATTTAAACATTTTAACTGGAAAATTGTAATGGCATTGAAATTTCTTAGCTACAAACTCAGTATCTTTCAAGTTTATTCAAAGACGTTTTTGTTACTTTCTTAATAGCTTGTTTTAAGAAAATTACATCGAATCGTTACATTTGAATTTTTTCTTCTAATTTAATTTATTCTTCTTTTAACAGGTGGTTATTCAAAAATAGTTAATAAAATATTTAACTTGAGTGAAGATTTCCACAAATAAAAAATTAACATTTGCTATGTATATTCGCATTTGCCATTTATGTATAAAGAATTCGATAAAAATGCCATTGCTCTTGCCCCATGACCGGCTGGCGCGTGGGTCGTCAGCGTCCGTTTTGCCTGCGTTAACTTACCTGCTCCCCTCCCCGATAGCGAAGCAGCGACGCCGACGTCAATCACCTCAAAAATTGCTCCGCCCCTTTGAGATAACAAGGAGGAAAATCTTCAAGGGGAGGAAGGGGGAAGTATCTGAATCTTGGCGCAAAAGCCAATGATAAGAGCCGCTTTGCCTAGGCTCCGGGATTGGTCAAGTGCCCAGACGTGGTTGTCCAAGCTGTGGAAAGGCCAGATTTGGCCGCATAGGGTATCGCCCAGAATTTGTGTCATCGACTGTACATTTTAGGTTTATTTGAACGAAAACCGTCAATTTTGTAGCGCCTAAAAGAGCCTATTTTAATATTAATGCCTATTTGTGCCTATTCTACATTTAAGAACCTAAAATGAGACTCATTTGCCTAACTTCTTTTGTCTATGGCTCCTTTTACCTTTTTCTTCTTTGTCGGCACAACAGACAAGGATGACATTTATTTTAAGTCATTTTTAACAACCTAAATTGCATTCGTCCTCTTTTACCTTTTTATCCCCTTGTCTCATTTTGTCACCTGTAAGAGAGCGAGAAATGAATATACCAGACAAGGATCTAGCGATAAAAGTCTCCATGCCACTACTTTTTGACTTCGTGGAGAAGCACCTTCGTTTTTAAGATAAAGCGATTGAATTTCCCCGAAAGCAAAGTGATCTTGACCGATAAGAAACATTCGTTTTCTCTTGAAAACTTGGAGAATGTATTAATAATTTATTGTGAGGCAAAATACGGTTGGAATAATTCTTACTACCAAACGTGTTAAATAGTATTATCGCAAAATGGTCAATACTGATTCTACGTAATATTGATTTATGTTATCTTTGAGAAATACAGTGTGGCCCACCTAAGATGTTCCCTTCAATTTTCTCCTGAACCGTTGCAGACACTGAGACGCGGTTTTCACTAAAACTACTATATGCAAGGGGCACATATAATCATGCATAATATTATTCTATTGCATTTTTTTATTGCAGAGATATTGACCCAACTTCGTTTTTTTAAATGGAACCCTATAGATTTTTTTAGCTCATCATAACAAGCGTGAAGAGACGAGTTCATAAATATGCACATTGCCATATGTTACACAACAAAATTTTCGAGAAATTAAGCGTTTTAAAGACGCACGTCGACTGCTGGTTTTGGTAATCTGAACGAGAAATTCCGGGTGATATGCGGCGAGGCCATTCCCTTCCCTTGCGTCGACCCTGCGGTAAATGTAGTGATGCAATGTGCAAAGGAGCTCACAAAACCCGCGATTTGCTCTTTAAGACTACATCCTCTCAGCCCTGGAGACAATGTATTCACCCATAGCCATGTTCTGAGCAAATCTGTACGCCATAAAGTACTATTTTTTAATTCATGAAATACTACAGATTTGAGAAAATATTTGAATTATTAACCTTAGTGAAAGCAAGGGAAGATTGGAGAGTGAACATGTTCTGAATTAATAAATGCGTGTGCTGTCACAAACAAAACGTTTACTCTTTGAAAGACTGAAAACCTCAGCCGGTACAAAACTATCGTGTAAATAAAAGTAAGAAACATACTTTAAAATACAGAAACAAAAGGTATGCAATTGTAGAAATTCTAGATTCAATTCTAGAAATAGCTTGGTTTATAACATGTACTCAACATGTGCACAATCAACGGATATACACATTTGAAGACACTTATAATGAGACCTTCGAACAGAATTTAGAGTTTTACGTGAAATGGCATGACAAGATGCTGTAATACGGCGCCTGAGATCTTCAAATGTTGTTGGTACTTGTGAGTAAACTTCGTTCTTTATCGTTCCCCATAGAAAATACTCCAGGGGCGTAAAATTAGGTGACCTTGCCGGCCAGTTTACTACAGCATCGCGCCCGCAGGGCCGACGCAACGAAAGGGAATGGCCTCGCCGCATATCACCCGGAATTTCTCGTTCAGATTACCGAAACCAGCAGTCGACGTGCGTCTTTAAAACGCTTAATTTCTCGAAAAAATTGTGATGTAACATATGACAATGTGCATATTTATAAACTCGTCTCTTCACGCTTGTTATGATGAGCTAAAAAAATCTATAGGGTTCCATTTAAAAAAACGAAGTTGGGTCAATATCTCTGCAATAAAAAATGCAATAGAATAATATTATGCATGATTATATGTGCCCCTTGCATATAGTAGTTTTAGTGAAAACCGCATCTCAGTATCTGCAACGGTTTAGGAGAAAATTGAAGGGAACATCTTAGGTGGGCCACACGGTATAATAAATAGTCAAAAAGTGAATTTTCTTGTATGTTACGAGTTTTATTAGTGCCTATTCTACCATTTAAAAAAGCCTAACAGATGCTGAAAGAACCTATTTTAGGCACCTAAAATGCATATTTTAAAACATAACAATCCGCGGTATTCATTAGGTATCCATATCATTTGTTATGTATGTTCATACTTTAAGTCTGAAAGGCACCTTAGTTAATTGTCTATATCCTGCAATATTTGTCCCAAACTATCACCTCCCAGAACTCATGGTGATATCTTTGTACTCCTTCGCTTCTTACACGCAACACTCACTCAATGCTGGATACTCGGATTGACTTGAGATTTTACCAGCTTGTTGAGCACCTTTCAAAACCCCTACATACAAATTTTTACGTGCTATGAAGCATTGTAAGTAGTGTTTTTGCTATAATTAGTATTGGGACCTTTCTTGACTTTACCGACCCTAGAGGGGCGGAAACGCTGCTCGCCGCTGGTTCTGCGGACGTTACTCATACACCGCGCTTGCACTATCAGCCTTTCGGCATGGTCTCAGTTACTTGGAGGGCAGGCGGGGTGACAAAAACGGGTGTTTACTTTGCAGGTTCAGATGGAACGAACGCGCTTGGAAATCTGACACCGGCTGATAGACGCCGCGTAACGTTCCTAGCGCTGCCGAAGCAACGGCTCGCCCGCTGCGGGAAGCGCGAGGGTCACGAAAGGTCCTGCTAAAAACATAATGCCTATAAAACGCTATTTCCATAGCACTTCAAAATTTGTGTATATAGGTTTTGCGTGGTGTTCTACCAGCTGGTGAAATTTCATGTCAATCCGAGTATCCAGCACGGTGAGTGTTGCGTGTTAGCATGGAAAAGATGCCTTTCAGACTTAAAATATGAACATACATCACAAATGATAGGGGCCGTCTAAATTACGTAACGCAAATTTCGAGTATTTTCAATACCCTCTCCCCCCCTTGTAACGCACTTCCCTATCTCTACGTATATAAAGCAGCGTAAAGCTGCCTCAGACCCCCTCTCTGACCCCCTCCCACCCCATTTAGCTTTACGTAATTTATGGATGACCCCATACTGATACCTGAAATGGGTTGAAAATTTAATTTGAAACATTTTTGTATAAAAAATGTTATATATTTTTAATAATAAAATTTTAAATGTAATGTGATTTTAAATGTGAATTTTGAACGTGAATAATTGTTTAAAAGAGAAAAAATAGGATATAAGTTATGTGTAAAACATCGTTGGTTGTATTTTGTATTTTCAAAAGTATTTTAAAATACTATTTTGTATTTTGTATCTAAAATACTTTTATGAAAGTATTTTGTATTTGGTATCTAAAATACTTTCGGGGAAGTATTTTGTATTTTGTTCCTGAAATACATTTTTCAAGTATTTTGCCCAACCCTGCCTGTGATGGGTGTTGTACCTTTTCTCGGGAGTATTAGAATGAGCAGTTGAAATTGGGGTTTGAAGCCATGACCTTAGAGGATACCCTGAATCTCCTAAAAGAAAATATCCCATATCGTCTCTTTTATGCAGGTTTTTCATTAAATTCTGAATATTCTATTTCTCCAAATAAATGAATCGTGGGTACTTCCTCGAAATTCGGCATTTCTATTTAGAATGCGCAGATGTGAGTCACCGACGAATGCCTGTAAAGTCTTCGTCACATTCACGACGCGCTTCTTCCGCCAGGTGGTGCACCATGCGTTGGGGGTCGAGAGGTGGAAGCTGAACAACGTTCCCACGCACCGTTCTGCTCTGGGCGTGGTTGCAAAACAGCGCTCGGTAGTGGTGGCGGGCCCCGCCCCCTCCCGCGCGTTCTGGGCAGACAGGGCTTTGGGCCGCCTCGTGCGCCTGGATCGGCAGCTGACCGAGCCGCAACCGGATCCGGAAGACGACCTCCAGCGCTGGCCCGACATTCGCGGAGAAGAGCTTCGGATGGCTGTGACTCACTACCCGCCCTTCTTGTTCAGTGAGTGACCCCACGCTGTAAGATATATAGTGTGTCAACTAGCCGCCTTTTGGACAACATTTTTGAAGCCACTTTGAGGCTAGTTCCTCGCTTATCCGTACGATCGAGTTGGGAATTCATGATGGCGTCTCGCGATTTAGTGGCTTCCACCAGAGGTTACAAAGCTATTAAATGAATCACCATCTTGTCCCAAATTGCCTAAGTCGTTCGCAGCGCTTATATAGCGAGAACTGTGAGAACTAGCCTCACATTAGCTTCAGTTTTAGACCGGGAGTGAACCCACCTATATCTCTTACACCGTGGTGACCCCAACCTCTCGCAAGCACCACACGTTTTGAGACCATGCAGCTATGCCATATGGGGACCAGTACTTCCCGTTTGTGCCCCAGCATAGTCCGCAAAGCGTTTCATTTCGTGAGCAAATGTGTTGATAAACTTTTTTCTCTTTTATGCATATGCAGATGATTTTAAAGTAATAGACTGAAACAACGTCTTACTAAGCATGGCTCTTCAGCGGCTATTTTCGTGTTTAAAAGTTCCATTTGTGCTTTTGCATTTTGATACTAAACAAATGTTAAACTTATTGCAGTTGCTCGGCTCGTCCATTTCCATGCATAGAATGTTACAAGAATACGTATCAATTAAATACTACTTGTTTACAGTCTTTTCAAGACGATCATTTTTATTTATTCGTGATTCATGTACTTCTCAAAGAAACACTGAAGAAATTCACTGCGTTAAACCAATGCACTTGTGAGTGCGTTAAAATCATAAAAATGTGTTGTTTTTTTCGTAATATCCTAGAAGTCATGGTGGAAAGAGATGGGTGACCTCCTGCATTGCACCGATGTTTGCTCGATCTGCGCAGCACCAGTTTGCGTCACGATCTTCGTCACCTCAACTACGTGAGTTTCATATATCTTTTTCAATGACTTAAGGTATGACATTTAACTTTTCCGCTAAAATTGTGACGCAAACCGATGCCAGGAGCTCGTCGGCTGAAGTCGGATATGATGCGCAAGAGCCCATCCATCTCTTTCCACCGTGGCTCTCAAGAATTCTTCTTGAGAGACATCGAATGAGCTATGGCATCTCTTTTGTTTCGATTGCTAAACTGGAAGTGGTCTAACTGCGAGAGACGCCAGAGGGAAGAGCGCGCAACGTCGCGGCAACCCAGAACCGCGCCATCTAGTTATTGTCCACGATGCAGCACGGCACTCTCGAGGGGTCAAGACCAAAAGGTGTATGACGCGCTACCACCCCTCCGAGGAAAGCGGTGACACATAAATGCGCTGACTAGGAAAGCAAGTTTCTTCTCGTCCGAACCACCATCGTGTAGGTTTCCCGTCAGAGCCGCCATCGTGAAAGGTGTTTGTAGTGGCGGTCAGGAGGTTTGAAAAGACCGCCACTGCAGAAAAGGCACGCCAGCGGCGAGGGGGCATCCATTTCTCCACCGCCAGGAGCGGAACAGCGCTGGCGGCACCATAGCAGTGAGGGAGGGCGCACCACCTCTTCCTGCCCCTCGGCCCAGCGAAGGCGATTAGAGACGCATGCGACGCGCGCGCTGGAAGATTGTGACTGCGGACTAGTGTGATAAGAGAAAACCGAGGAAAGAGATTGTAGTAACTTTGTACGACGGCTTGCCGCATTGACTGACATTTCTTCCTGGTTTACGGTACCTTGGCAAACTCATGATAATTTCTCGGTTATACGGCAACAAAGCTGTATATCGGTATTTCGTTTTGGAAGTGACGAGCGACTACTGGAAATAAACTTTGTTGGAACTGTTTGTTTCTGTTTCCTGAGACACAACAGTTTTTCTCGTATGTGTATTTTCTCGTATTTCTCGAGCGAGATCGCGCGAGAGCGAGAGCGCGCGCGAGACAGAGCGTGTGCGAGAGAGAGCGAAAGAGAGAGCGCGAGAGAGCGATAGCGAGCAAGAGAGCGAGCGAGAGAGAAATAGAGAGCGAAAGAGAGAGAGCGAAAAAGAGAGCGAGTGAGAGCGAAAAAGATAGCGAGAGCGAAAGAGATATAGCGAGAGCGAAAGAGAGAGAGAGCGAGAGCGAAAAAGAGAGAGCGAGCGAGAGCGAAAGAGAGAGAGAGCGAGCGAGAGCGAAGGAGAGAACGAGATAGAGCGCAAGAGAGCGTGAGACAGCGAGAGGGAGAGAGCGAGTGAGAGGGAGAGAGCGAGAGGGAGGGAGAGAGAGCGAGAGGGAGAGAGAGAGAAGTGTAACGATCTTACGTGGTAATTCGTACGTGATAATTCCTAATGGATTCGGAAGTCGGCTCAGCCGAGGGAACGAACTAACATTTTGGAGGCGGCAAACAACTGTGCAAGAACTGTGAGTATACCTATGAGTGCCGCGAGAACGCCACTAATTTAACACGGAACTAGTTAATTGCGTCGTGCAGGGACTTTTCGCAAAAGGGCGTTTATCTTTCGTGAACCGAGCCGCGATGGAAATAAGAGAGAAGATGGACAAGGAAAAAAGAAGACGAGGGAGAAGAAAGTAGAAGAAGCGAGCGAGCGTACGTGTCCAAGGGCGAAAGAATAAGAAAGAAGAAAGGTGGAATTGGTCGAAACGAGCGTACGGGGGAATGCGACGGTGGCGCGGCGTTGGCGCCGCGACTGCGAGCTGTGACGCCTCTAGAGTGATGGCACAGGATACCGAACCTGCTCCGAAATTCTTCCAAGATTCGACGCGATACGAATGTTTATTGTCATACAGGTAGCGAGAGAACATTCATAATTCCGAAAGGGTGTAATAAATGCTGAAAGAAGAGCTTCAGAAGTGGAAAACATATTACATTTCTTGTTCATGGAATTTGTGTTAGCGCAGAGACCATTATTTGCAACTAACTTTGCGACAGACCTTGTACTAGTTTACAACACATTTCAATATGTTATTTGAAGAGGGAAATTTCAATTTTTTCTCCATCACTTGAAAATTTGTCAATTTATGTTGAAATCAGAGTTATATGTGTCATTGTATTTGAAGCAGAGGGCCATGTCTGGATAAATTTATGTTCCGGCTCAGCCATTCGGAATATGCACGTAGTTCATTAGACAAAATATTTTTATAATTGTCTTAAGAGCTTATTTTCGAAGTTTCGACGGAAACTACATAGATGAACCTGGCTTAAAGTAACTCTAGTGACCGTGCGGTGTCAACCCTAAACGTCAGATACGAGTGGGCGTCACTTTGAGTGTCTAACGTCCTTACGGCTAGTCCACCCTCAGGCCCGTTGAGTTTATTAAATTTTATTCCCACCAAGATTCCCTGCTTAGGAATGTTACAATGGATTACACACACAAATATACGACACAAAATTAAATAGTTAAAGAGAAGAAAAAATAAAATATATTCTGCAATAATAGCTTTTTGCGCTTTACATAATTGTCGACGAATCGACGTAATTTTCAGCTTATTACTCGTTTTGGAATTACTTAGATTACAAAATTAATCAATGTAAACGAGAAATAGCAAATGAATATGTTTTTCTTAAAGAACTATCAGTTTTTCTGCCTGTTCAAGGCTTTCTTTACCATGATTCGTTATTTTGGGTTGCAATCACCTAACAACAATTACTATAGTGGACGACCTTTTGACCCCTTATCACATTTTAATGCCCTTAGTGTTGACATATCCCCTAATTTCTACACTTACTTCGAAAGTTACTCTTAATAAATCGTATTTTTTGTACACTTCAAATTTTACAAACCAATCTAAAATCTAATGGAATTTAACGCACTAGACGTCAACACTATAATTACCTTTTCACTTTAATTATAGAGAGCTATTGACAGTTACGTAAATTTCCCTAAATTATCTCACAATATGAGTTGTTTTCCTGATTTTACACGTGACTGAGATATTTAAATATACACATTTTATCGGCGTTGACCTAGTTCTGTCCAATGATTTGTTTTCACGGGTACTCACGCTTCTGGTTATTGGTCGGGTCAATGGACCTTGCAGACGTTACTCTCCGAGTGCCTAGACGACGGAACGCGCGAATGGACCGCCGTAGTTTTCCCGCGTATTCTCGCATTCACCTGGGACTGGCAATGAAGCGTGGAGGCGATGCGGGACAAAGACTATCGTTGGCCCCGTCGCCTAACGGCGCTCCTGCGGTGTGGCCTGTGGTCTCAACGCGGCTGTGGGCCGGGCGGCGGGTTCGTTCCAAAGTGACTGGTCTCGATGCTCGGCGCCGTCCCTTCTCGGATGCGGTCTGGCACCACATTACTTTGTAGTTTTTCTGTCCAAACGATGTCTCTCCCCAGGAATTGCTCGTGCGTAGTCAGCCTCCCCGAAGATGCTTCGTGCTGAGCAGGCGATGTGTGTCAGCCCTCACGAAATGTACAAAATAGCTTCTCTGGCGCTAGTTTTGTACTTATTGCGGGAATTCGCCGCTCTCTTTCTCGAAGAATGCTACCGTCCACTCGGGTCAAGTTCCGCTCAAATTCCGTTACTTTTGAGTGCTTATTGCTGCTTAGCCATTCTGGTATAAATGCAGCATACATTTTAGGTGTGAAGCACGCCGAAAATATGAATTTTGACTGTACCTCGAGTTAAAAGAATTTTTTCTATATTTAGCAACTGGATGTATACACCTTTTTGTTACCAGGGCGCGGCAATAAGAGTTTTTGTGTCGAAAATTCGCCGTTTTCTGGCGCACGAATAAAATACTTTCTCCTCTTACGTTAGTAAGTGCGAGAAACAGTTTTGAAGGACGGAAGGAAGGAAGGAACGGAAGGAAGGAAGGACGGAAGGAAGGAAGGAAGGAAGGACGGGAGGAAGGACGGAAGGAAGAACGGAAGGAAGGAAGGAAGGACGGAAGGAAGGAAGGACGGAAGGAAGGAAGGACGGAAGGAAGGAAGGACAGAAGGAAGGAAGGACGGAAGGAAGGAAGGACGGAAGGAAGGAACGGAAGGACGGAAGGAAGGACGAAAGGAAGGACGGAAGGAAGAAAGGAAGGACGGAAGGAAGGACGGAAGGACGGAAGGACGGAAGGAAGAACGGAAGAAAGGAAGGAAGGAAAAAAGCAAATTAGGAAATTTGCATAATTTTTGTTTGGGCTCTTAGAGTGTACATACAATTAAGATTCTTTTATTCTAAAATTTCAAGGTGATAGAGAGTCGTGTTCAAGAAAACGTACAATTTACTTTATGATAAGACGAAAATTACTATGATGTACGTTTTTAATAACTTCCGTTTAGCGACCTCATCAATAAGCGTGCGATGTTACGTCTTTTAAATCATGTTTCACTACGCTTTCTTTTCTCACCCCCTATCAATCATCCTGTAAATTGATATAAATTCTTTATTCGAATATTCACATATATTTTCAAAAGTAATTATACCAAAATTTGAAAATCCTCGTAATTGTTTTGCAGATAATGGTAGTGGTGTTGAGATGAAAATTGTGAAGACGCTAGCAGACGTTTTGAATGGTAAAGTGACTTTTATACGATTTCCACATAACGTGCCTTTTTGGCATTTTCCCTTTAAATGGATGCAAGACAGTCTTACCAATGTGACCGGTGGTTTTCCTTTGACCCTCGTCGTGTCGCGCCAACTGAACTTCGGTGTCCCGTGGAGCACGGGCTGCCTGACGCTGCTGGCGCCGCGGCCGCAGCCTTCGTACGGCGACGCGGCGGCGCTGCTGCGGCCGCTGGCGCCGGCGGTGTGGTTGGCGCTGCTGTTGGCGCTGCTGGCGGTGGCGCGCCTGCGGCCTGGCGTCCGGCGCCATCCTCTGCGTATCGCCCTGCAGCCAGGTATGGGCTCTTATAACTTATATTTATTATTCCGCTCCCAGTTGGTGAGAAGGGAGTCGTCATTGCGCAAATATTCTTCTTCTTCTGTCAGCTCTCCGGCACTTATAGTTTTGCCATGGCTTCTTTTATTACGGCAGCCCAGTCTCTTCGGTCTTCTGCTTTTCTCCTCCATCTTTTCACTCTTAGGGTCCTCAGATCTTCTTCCACCTCATCGTTCCACCTATTATGCGCAAATATTAACGCCCAATAACCATTGCTAAGCCATGTGCTCTATCCCTAGCGTACTCCTAAACAACGGTACGTCTCGGACAGGTACGTGTTTGGAGAGCATGTCTCTTGGAGGATGAATTTCTCGATGGTGAATCTCTAGAGAGTGTGTCTATGGAAGGTACGTCGCCGGAGGATCTAGCCATTGAACGATGTATCTCTAAAGATACGTTCCTGTACGATGCTGTAGCATCCTGTAGGGGGCGTGCGTGGAGTGAGCGTTTGTGGAGAGGGCGTTTGTGGAGAGGGCGTTTGTGGAGAGGCTGTGTGTGTGTAGGAAGTGTGCGCTTGTAGAGTGTTTGTGTGTGTAGAGTGGGTACATGTGAAGATTAAGTGCGTGAGTACAGAGTTCTTGTGTAAAGTTTGTCCGTATGTAGAGTGTGTACATGCATGGAGTGTGTGTCGTGAGTGTGCGATGAGTGAGTAGAGTGTGCGTGTGTACAGAATGCCCGTCTGTAGGGAGTGTGAGTGTGTGGAATGTGTGCGATTGCAGAGAGTGTGCATGTGTAGAGAGTGTGCGTGATTAAAGAGTGTACGTGGGTAGAGTGTGTGTGTGGTGTGCATTTGTATAGTGCGTGTGTGGGTAGAGGGTGTTCGAATGTTGAGTGTGCGTGTGTAGAGAATGTGCATTTGTGGAGAGAGTGTGTGTGTACGGAGTGCGTGTGTAGAGTGTGTACGAGTGTAGAGTGTCCTTGTGTAGAGAGTGTGGGTATGTAGAGAACGTGCGTGAGTAGACAGTGTACATGTGTGGTCTGGAGTTTCTTCGTCTCTCCCACATTCTATCTTAATTAATTAATAATCAAAAAATGCCTCACGATCCCAAAAATATCCTCCGTAATTCTAATCCTGAATTCCAATTCGTCCATACACAAATATTTACGCCGCCCAGATCTTGATGTGGTAACCAGACTACAGAATAAATTTATAGGTGGTGGGTTTGTTGTAGCTACCTATACAGGTATTTAAATTAAATAAAAAGAGAAAAATTCAATTTAAAATCTCTTCCGCCCCGATTGAATTGTTATTAATATTTCTCACCAAATAATAATAATTGTAACTTCCTTCAAGCCCGTTGTACAACAATAGCAGGCCATTGCTCGCCCTGTAACTGACGGAACACATACAACACACAAATAACAACACAGAAGTAATTTTCACCATTGATTATTATTTTTGATTAATATTTAAAATTTCAAGTTAACTCCCTCATACGTACTCGGCTGTTCCGTTTTCTAAACATTAAATTTCAAATCAATTAATCTTAAGCTTTTCTTTATTCCCATTACTTGAGCTTCATACAATTAATTCGGGTTTGATATTCTGTATTCCAAAACGTCCACCGTTACTTGTTTTCGGCCATTCCTCATTGGACAGCAGTCGAGTTCGGACGTGCTCTGCAGCTCCGCTACCGCCCTTTCAGTTCGAGTGTAGTAGTGGCTAAGTATTATCGCCCACCGCGTTGGAATCCAGCTCAGTGGTAGTGAAAAACAGTGCTCAGCAATTGGCCCCGGCCACTCACTTCTTTTGCGGCATATCGCCGCTACTTACTTTCACGTGCGAATTATATAATTACATCGTTTCAAGTTGTTGAGAATTTATAAACAGTGAAGCGCTTTAGCATAAACTCTCAATTTTTTCGGACGGTGAAGTGCAAGATCTTACAGTAAATCAATGGCCTCCGCAATCGATCCAAACACGCGCGAAGCAGTATACGCCGCCTTACAAACCCTTCAAGTTGCGGACACTACTACAACGCACTCCGAAGGTGCATCTTTCATCTCTCTCAACGGTGTCACCCCGGAAATTGTGTTTATCCAACAAGAAACTTCACATCAACAGCAGGAGTCCGAGGTCAGTGCCTTGACTATGGACACACAGAGCGCCCAGCTGGGAAACCAGCCTCCAAACCCGGAAACAACGTTCATCCGCAAAAGGTCAGTGAGTGATAGTGCTATGCAACCAGAACTCAAAAAGGCCCCAATGCCTTAAACTAGTACAAATGACTCCTCCCAGAACCACGGTCAAATAGTATATAATGTGCCAGTCCAAAATAAATTTGGATCCCTAGAGAAGAAAGGTCCCAGCTTACCAGACAATAGATTTAGTTATGTAAGCATTGACGAAAGAGAGTCAACGGACCCTCTCAATAGGATACTACCCATTTTTGTGGCGGGTATTTCCAATCTAAATACATTTGTAAAAGAATTAAAAAGCAAAATCTCTACCAATTTCGTATCAGACTTACACAATCAGAAAGTTAGGATAAACGCAGTATCATCCACGGACTTCCGCAAAATCGTGAAATATCTTCTCCCAACTCAGAGCAGCTTTCACACCTATAAAGACGCCTCCAGTAAGAACTTCTCCGTTGTATTTAAAAATGTTGATCAATCGATATCTGAACTAGAAATCTTTCAGGAAATTAAGCAGAAATTTCCTTCTCTAACTAAAATCGCAAGGCTCACCAAGAACAACGCCCCAATTCCGGTTCTAGCAGCAGTATTCAATGGTAATGACCCCATTGAAAATATTCTAACCATTTATCAAATTTTTAATCTAAAAGTGTCAACAGAGCGAAGAAAAAAACCACAGGGACCAGTGCAATGTCAACAATGTATGGATTTTGGTCACACTAAGAACCACTGTAACTATCAAATAAGGTGTGCTTTTTATTCCCAAAATCGTTGCTCAGTTTTATGTCCAAATAAAAACAAAAATCCCATTTGTAAAAACTGCAGTGGTGCCCATATGGCAGACGATAGTAACTCCTGTACATACTACAATAATTTTAATGCCCAAAGTACCAACTTCATATCAAATAAATTATCAACTAACCAATCAGTCTCAGGAACCTCAGTCAATATCCAATCTACTCAACAGTTTCCCTTCCTCCCAGTGTCACAGCAACTTCGTAACTTCACATATATTAACTCTTCCTCTCCCACAAATTCCCCTTCCGCTGAATCCAACAGAAGTCATTCCAATAGCACTCCAAATATAAACCAAAATGGTTCCTTTCTAAACATCATTATCGAAGCAGTCACATCCAGTATAATAATTTCAGAAATTCGTCAATCCCTATCATTATCACCTCCAATCGTAATTCCATATCGTCGCTCCTAACTAATAATAATAATAATAGCAATGGCAGTAAATAGATTAAATGGAATAACCTTCATGAACTGAAATGCAAATAGTATTTCTAATAAAAAATTGAATTTATGCAATTTCTCCATACCTACAATGTTGGCGTAGCCTTCATTACGGAAACGCATCTAAAATCCAGCAATGAGTTCCCTTGTCCAGACTTTGTCATACACATAAAAGATAGATCACTTAGCAAAGGAGGAGTCATTTTAATTGCAATAAAATCCAGCATAAAACATCACCTAATACCTATATCTAACTTTAAAGAAATAAAAGTAATTGCTCTTAATGCTGAAACAATACAACAATCTTGGACAATCATAACCGTTTATAAACCTCCCTGTCATAAATTAAACATTAACAGCATCAGAAATATCTTTCAAACAGGTAATAATGTATTATTTCTCGGAGATATGAACGCAAAACATATGTCATGGGGCTGTAAAAACAATAACCCTGACGGAAAAAACCTGGCACATTTCATAAATAGCTCCTCATTAAAAGTAATAATAACACCGGAACCTACATACTACCCCCATGACAATTTAAAGAACCCCGACATATTACATATTGGAATAACAAACTCATCCATTAAATTTAATGCTGCCACAATATTTGAGTTAAATTCAGATCACATTCCCATACTCATTACGTCCCATCAAATTCCTCACCCTCACGCGCCATTTCCCAAAACAAAACTTTGTAAGATCAATTGGCCTAAGTTTCAATCAGAATTAAATTCAATAATTCCAAAAATTAAAACACTACACACCCCTCTCGAGATTGACCAATCGGTATCATTTCTAAATTCTATCATTCAAACGACAACACAAAAGTCGGAAATAAAAACAAATGCCAGTAAGAAAACAAATAATACCAACCTCCCCCCAGAAATCATGAAAATCATAAATTCTAAAAATCAAACCAGAAGATTGTGGGTCCTCACAAAAAATAGTAGTGTCAAATACGAACTAATAATTCTCAGGGACCCAAAATAACACAATTTGTCAATTCACAAAAAGATACTTAAGAAAAAAATCATAATCCGTCCAATCAAAACAGCAAAAGCATATACTCCCTCCCAAAAGGCAGAACATTTCGCCATTTACTTCTCGTCCACCTTTACCACCAACACCACACAATACCACCCATTTCACCAAGTAATCAATAATAAAACAATTACTTCTATTTGCGGACCACACCCAAGAATTAAATTAATATCACCCAAAGAAATTAAAACTATTATTTCCAAACTGCCAATTAAAAGAATCTCCTGGGCATGAGAACATAAGTACCATAGTAGTCAAACACTTTCCTCCTCCTGTTCTGGCCTTCATAACAAACATGAACTACAATTCGTGCCTCAGAAGTGGATATTTTCCCACAACATGGAAACACGCTGTCATCATACCGATTTCCAAACCAAATAACCCCTCAATAGTCGAAAGTTACCGTCCTATCAGTTTGCTCCCTACCCTTGCAAAAATATTTGAAAAAGCTATTCTGACTCGTTTAACTCTGCTGCGTCGTTCATGTTGCCTGCACACATAAGGCGTTCGGGTCTAAAACGACCAATGCCATTCTTAAATTTGCTAAAAAACAATCGTCGTTTACGATAATTATTCGAATTTTATTTATTAATTACTTTTATGAATAGCACGTAAGCGTTGTAGGCGCTAACATCAATAATGTAAAAAACAATGAGGAGCCAACGATTAGTTTTACTTTTCGTCGTGTAGCATGTAAGTGCTTTGTCCAGGGTGTCGACAGCACCTTTAGTTTTATTGTAATCAATAATAATTGCTGGTTTCTTGCTTCTTTCACAAGACACTTCTTTCTCTTGGTGCAATGTACTTTGTAATATATCACATTTATTGGATTTTTCTGAAAGATAAGACACCAAACAAGTATCAAAAGTAAAAGCAAATTCTGAAGACCTGGTATACTGCGACCGCGTCTGATAATTTGCAATAACTTGACAGATGTTCATCTTACACTTGTTACACAGCGAGTTCATTGCCCTTTCGTGCCAACAATGCTCCGTGCACCGTCTCGTTTACTGAACCACGCACTACATATATAAAATGATACGACTTTGCACTAAACTTCACATAAATAATTCTCTTCTCTGTTCTGTTATCGCTCGGCATGTTGTTAAAGGCGTCCATCTACTTCAAATTAACAACCTAAACAATCTTGTATCTCCTATCATAATAAAACTTAATAATACTTAATCCTAACTTGACACTATATAACATTTTTATCATTCTACGTCAGAGTTTCACAATAAGGTTTCAAATTTCTAATATTGAATAATTCCACCCCCTCCCTTTATTCATCTCGCAATGCCAGCACGTTCCGTCCCACCTCCTTTTCTACTATGAACGGGCTACGGTTCAATGGAAAACATTTGTGGAACAATTTCTGCCCCATCAATGAAGAATGAGGAACTTTTACCTGAACCTTGTTCCCAGTTCTGTATTCTTCCATATTCTTCTGAGCCCGTTTTCTTCTCTCGCCGGCCATTTCTCAGGTTCTCGAAGATAATTTGGTAATTAACACCGTCTTCAATGTCACTAATCTCCGGCGGAACCGGTGCTTCTCGAAATGGAGTGTCGTTCTTTCTTTAAAAATTGCGCCTCCCAAGATGTCCTTCTTGTACTTCCGTGCGGTACGTTGTTGAGCACGTAATTCATAACACTGATCAACAAAAAAAAACTTTTATGAAATGGTCTGAACTGTTTTAATGAATTTAAGATATTTCGACCTCCAGTAACCCGAATATAACATCTGTTTCTGTACATCAGGTCAGGTACATCAGGTGAAGTTGAATTGAAGAACAGACAATAGGCTACAAAATTATAATTAACTGAACCGAATAAAATGTATGTATATAAACTGAAAAAATGTTTAAAAGTTAATTATGGACTAATTATGGACAAATAGACAGGAAAATGTTTAAATAGTCCACTGTTTGGTCATTGTGCAACACTTATGAAATGAATTTCCTTTTCTTTGAGGTCCGGGAATGGACAACAGCAGGGATGTCTGTATGGAGATTCCAACAGTAATGTGCCATCATTACTGCATCCCAGAGACCTTGATATCTGTTCTCCATTTCCTTGATCTCCTGATGAAAATGCTCTCCCTGTTCATCACTCATGGAGCCAACGTTGTTAGGAAAGTGATCCAAGTGTGAGAAAAGGTAATGCATTTTGATGCTCATGTTGCATCCGAGGTTTCTGAAACCAATCAACATATTGTTTACCAGTTCAACGTAGTCAGTGGTCTTCTTGTTGCCGAGAAAGTTTTTCAGCCTTCCATGCTTCCAGTTCTACTTCATTCATGTGTGTTTCGAACTGTGTATCTCTGATGAGCTGACAGATTTGTGGTCCATCAAAGATGCCAGCTTTCAGCTTCTCAGTGGTCAATCCGGGAAAAACCTCGCACAAGTACATGAAGCAGTCGCCATCTTTGTCTAGAGCTTTGGTGAATTGCTTCATCAACCCAAGCTTGATGTGCAATGGAGGGAAGATGATCTTGTCTCTTTCCATAAGAGGGTTGTTGATGATGTTGTTCGATCTGCTGGGTACCAAGTCCTCCTTAGGAGGCCAGTCCTTCATTGAGTAATGATGAGCCCTGTCCTTACTGTCCCACATGCACAGAAAACAGGGGTACTTGCTAAACCCTGATTGTTGTCCCAACAAATTGTTCACCATTCTCAAATCCACCCAATCCATGGATCACACTGATGGTGATCATAACGAATTTTCTCCTCAACATATTTCACGGAACATTCCAGAACATATTTCACTTCTCCTTCAGTGTAGTTGAGTGCGCCAGTGATACAGAGGCATACAGGTTGCCATGGTGCAGCAAAACATATTTCAGAGAGCGCTTGCTGCTGTCGATGAACAGCCTCTAATGTTGGGGGTCGTATTGTGTCACTCCGAGCTTGTACAGACAGGCGCGGATCCAAGGGGGGGTCACGGGGGTCATGACCCCCCCAAAATGATAAACCGTCACAATTCTGTGAGAAACTCTACCATATCTAAAAAAACTCTGAGAAACTACTAACCTTTCCAGTGTCCCTTCAGAATTGGGACTGCCCGAGACATTTTCAGATATTTTCAGACAATTCCAGAAATTTCTAAAACTTTAGCAGTGCTGAAACTAATGTATTTATATAGAAATTGGAATTTACTTTGAATAAAAACGTAAGTATTTTCATGATGACTTTAAAAATATTATTAGTACAAAGAAATTAATCTAAACACGTAACATATCTAAAGTTGGAATCAAATACACTGCGCGTTACTAGTGTTGCCAACTTAATGTGAATTTTTTCACTACCTGAACGAGAGAACTGTGGAAAAAATAGACGTCAACACATGGACTCATCAGCTTAAAAGACCCAACTGTTGTTTAAAGGGAATAGAACTAGCTAAACGTAATAATAATGGTATGTATATAAAATTGGCATCAATCTTGCTTTCAGGAGTTTGTTAGAATTCAGTATCGGAACTTTTATCGAACTCAATGTATATTTAACCTAAAAATACTTAACCTAATCAGTAACGGCGAACCTAATTTGATCACTGAAGTCTGATGCCGGTTCTGGTTTTGTAAGAACGTAAGAAGCCGCTTTTAGCAGAAGTTAATGCTATCAACGGGGGTTAGTGGTACAGATTTGTCGAAAAGAATTAGAGTTAGAGAATTTTAGTTTAGCTGATGAGCGAGGATAGTGCCTGACACCTAAAATACAGTGGCGAAGCTAGAGTCATGCATTGGACATTCTGAAAATCTTATCTTACATATTTTTGTAAATTAGCTCTATTCATTGGTTTTTTATTCAACAAAAACGTCGATAATTTGTTCTTTAAAGCTTTTGTTTCTGCAGAGTTAATTTCCTACGGAATCTCTCATGATTGTCTTAACTCTTTTAATATAATAATATTCCTTTTACATAATGCTTTCTATAGAGAGAAAGTTAGACGGAGTTGTATCAACCAAACCGTCTCTTGATATTTTTTTCTACACCAATTTGTCTAACAATTACTTCAGCAAAAAAACAACTGCCGGCATATATTTTGCATTATTAATGTATACATTTGTCATTTCGAGGCTGTTCACTGTCAAGGAATGGATATTGTTTTATTAGAAAAGAAAACTTTTCTGAACGAAAGGACGCTTTGTAGGTGGCAAACTGCTTTTCTTCAAGAAATTCAATAAAGTGAAAGTTTTCGAAATCTTGAAACTTGCAGTCCATCTGAGTCGCTATTGTATCAATAATTTTAAAAGATACAATTTTGTTTCTTTCAAATAATTCTCACCCTGAAAGTTCATTCATTGTCATGGCTACTTTGATAAAGATTTCAATAGTCTCTTCCTATCAAACACGATATATTACTACGTATATTACTACTATTTCTATCTCTAAGGAGTATTACTAGACTCGTGATTCCGCATTTCAAGTATCGAAAATTGCATTTCGATATCGTGAACCGTTTAGAAATTATGAGACATAGTGGGACGTTGTCCGCAACATCATATCTTTAGCTTGAGGCATAGTCAGTGGGACATTGACTGCAACACTATATCTTTAGCTTCATTAATTGTTTCGTAAAGAAACTAGTGGTGCTTCCAACGCACATATTTTCTCGCTCTGCTTCTATACGGTCCTTATTGCTATTCCACTACTCCATAAACCAGCAAAAGTGTACTATACCAGCAAACCATTTCGGTACCCAGACCCGAAAAACGAAACTCAAATTCAACGAACCGGCACTTATACCACTACGTAACACCAACACCACCTCGGTCGAACAGAGCCATAAAAGAATAGAACCGACCGAAATCCTCATAATTTTACTTAAATCGGTTCATACAGATATATACTAGACAACTGGTCATTTGATATGTCATACTCTTCAGAAATCAAATAACAGAGTTGAAAAATTGTTTACAAAACGTAGTTACGGAAAACACAAACAAGTCCTGTTTACTTATCTATATTAAATCTATTCGTGAGTAGAAGTACTTCAAATGATTTTCAATAAAGTATCTGCACTCTTCAATGTTTTTTTCCTGCAACATCACATTCATCAAATTAAAATTCCCCTCGGGGGATCGAACTCGGTACCTTCCTTATTGAAGAGCTCAACCCGAAAGTGCATTAACCAACCGCGCTACGAAACCGACTGCAGCTGCAAATATTTCAGTCTAAACGTACTTGTATCAGTTCTATCATTACGATGCCGGTAATGGTCAACATGCGAAAAACTTGTCTTTGAAAAAACATGACCAAGAAAGGCAGCGGTGAACTGTTTACTCCACATAATTTATCAGATGATCGGCATTTGGAAAATAACTACTGCGAGAAAGTATGTGCCATTCTATAGCACCACTAGTTTATTTATATATTTACCTTTCCTTCTTACACACGTGCAGAAAATTTAAAGAAAAAATTTGGAGCGGTTTTTGAGAAAAGTTTTTTTTGTCAATTTGAATCGCAATTTACGCAAAAATATTCGTTTTTACAAAAAATGGTACATGACCTTATTTGAAGTGCTTATTTTGTACAACCGACTTTGTCTGAGGCGAAAATCTCTATCTTCAATTTTGCCGTTTTTAAACAGTTTTTTTATAATTTTCGAAAAATAGGGCCTATCAACGAAAATGAAGCCTACGTCATTCCCTTCAACGTTCTTCGCAGTATTCAACAACAAAATATAATCAAAAAATTTGGAGCCATTTTTTTATTCATAAAATCTCAAAATGGGCTTAATGTAAAGTATCCTCAAATACTAAGATATCGGTTTCAAATTCAAGAGGCCTTGAGACGAGTCAAAACCATCGCGGAATATCAATTTTGAAGAAAATCGACCGAACGGTTTAGGCGCTAGCGTTGACCACAGACGAACAGACAGACGGAATGCCGTCAATCGATTTTTAAGTATGAAGAGACAACAAATCATGGATTTTGACCACACCACGAGATAGAGGATTTTTTTTCTTAATTTAGCAACAGATTTTATCCACTTTTCTGTCACCAGACGCCTGCTATAAGAGATTTTCTGGCGAAAATTCTCCGTTTTCCGCCGCACGATTACATAACTTTCTCTTCTTACGAAGAATTCGTAAGGCGAGAAAGTAAAAACGAACAAAAATCACACAAACGGCACCAAACAACTCTACTTTCCCACAACGTCAGGTGATGAGATGAATTTGCCTGATCGAGACGTGGGCGTGCATCGCTGTACAAGTCTGTGCCTGCCGAGAGCCTAGGCTCCTGCTGGGCTCGCTGCCCAGTCAATGCAAAAGAAAGGGAAATAGCGCACGTTCTCTTGTGCGTATGCGCGGCAGAGCCAGCCGGGGTCTATCCACTGGCAGACTCCTCGCTCAGCTACCGGCCCCAAAGAGTAGTATATTTCTGCAGCCCTGCTAATTCCCTCGCGCGTAAACGGGGAAAAGGAGTCGAACTCATTTAATTTTCGACGGTTCTCTAACAAAAGTATTGAAAAATGGCACACAACGACAGTTTTTATTGAAAAATAATTTGAGTAGTAAAGTCTCCCACATTACCCTTCAGCTTCACCACTGCTAAAAAACCTTATTGAATACTATTTTGCTGTCGCTGAGCCCGAATCCGGTTAGAGAATTTTAGTTCGGCTTATGAGCGAGGATAGAATCTGACGCCTAAAATATCTTGAATGTTTGCTGTCGCTGAGTTCGAATCCGGTATCAAAAGTATCTTTTGACAGCTCTCTTTCTTGATGAACAGTATTGCAATGATGTTACTTTATTTGGGTTTTAATTATACAAAGCACCTTGGTTATACAAAAGGAATCAGATCAGTTATTTGCAATATATTAAATGTTGCATTAAATTAAATTTATAAGATGTTTGCATGTCTCGGTGTAGTTGTTCCCAAAATTATAATAAAGTTTACAACATTGTTATAGAAGAATCGCCATTGAAGGAGATTCAAATATGGTGCAAATTTATAATTATATGAATGAGCACGATAAATGAAACATTTTAAAAAAGAAAAAAGGAAATTGAAAAAAAATAAATGTAAGATAAAATAAAAGTATAATTTGGTTTATTTATTTAATTAATGCATGTATTTTTTAATTGTAATAATTTATTAAAAAGTCATTTTTTCATTACACATATTTACATGTTTCTCTCATATAAGTTTCTTCACAAATTGTTTCATATCGCATCAAATGAAAGTTATTTTTGCTAATTTGAAAGTTATTATTGATAACTTTATAAATTTTCAATAAAAAAACTGTTCCGAATAAAGTTGACATATTTTTGTAGGCAGAATTCGAATCTGCAACAAAAATTGGGGGTTACCGTTTAAAATTCCATAGTTACACCCACCACTCCCCCAGGGGATAAGGGTGAGGAGCGTAACAATAGTAAGCTGATATGTTATTATTGGTATATTGAATTTCTAAATATTTTAATAGTAATTCTAAATATATTCATTGAATAATAAAGTCAATCTGATATAGTATAACATACGTCAAATATATGTTATTACTTTCTGTACCCTCCCCTCTTTCCTTTCCGAAATAAATGCACTTGAATCTTTACGTGACCCCTCCCAAAAGAGAAGTCTGGATCCGCGCCTGTGTACAGAAGGCGTGCAATATCATTACAGTACAGCAGGTCCTTCTCTTCACAGAAATATTGTACGTAGTCTTGATGTCTGTTGCGGTAGAAGATGATGCGAACTCCCTTGGAGAGACAGTTTTTTTTCCTTCAATCTGGATGCCAATAGTTCGGCAGATGACTTTGAGAGGTTGAGATCGCGAACGAGATCATTTAGCTCCATTTGCGTGAAATATTCTGGAGCACAACTTTCTTCAACCACATAGTCTTCCTCATCTTCAGAAACACTGAGGATGGGGGATTCTTGTTCGTCAATGTCCGGAAGTTCAGTAAACACGGTACTGGAATGTCTTCAGAACGGGCTACAGGACGACGTGCTGACTGCAGATTTTGATATATGAGGCTGTTCCGTTTGTTTCTGTTTATACCACTCACATTTATAGCGCAGAAGTAACAATCTGTTACATGGTTGGTAGGCTCTCTCCAGACAATGGGAATTCCAAGCTTCAGAGCCGTCTTCTGGCCCTTGCTCCACCCACGAAGATACTCAGGTGCATTTCTTGCATACTATGTGTGGTGCCCAATCTTTATCTTGGTCACCTAGTGCCACTTGGAAGTAAGCAAGGTTTATGAAACTTGTGATTGGATTCCTGTTTTGCACAAGGGTATATTCGCCACAGATGTAACAAAACACATACAGCTTATTTCTGCACGATCTTCTTTAGGACGCCATTTACTTCACATAGACACTATAATGAAAGGAAATGTATCTATGAAGGAAAAACTATTAATGCAGGGCAACGAAATTTGACATTTCTGTATGCAACACACACACAAGTACTATAATGACATGTCAGCTACAATGACATGCAGTAAAATACAGGAATTTTTTCCGGAAATCACTTCGGCTAAAATTGACAATGGCACAAAAATCTGACCTGATGGAGCGAAACCATTGTTGGTTTTGGATTCAGGGTATAGAAATGAACATATATCAGCTGGAGAGAGTTAGACCATTTTTTTGGCTGTTGACCAGTGTATTCGTACCTCTTCCAACCATGTAGTATGTCGATCCTTGACGTTCGCTCTAACAGCCTCGAAATCTCCTTCATCACACGTTCGCTAGGATTGCACTGCGGCGATCGAACGGTTGTATGTACAACCATGATTCGCTCTTCTTTTAATTCTCTAATCCACCTTTCCACTGGTGAACTGTGACCCTAAGTCAATTACTATTTTCTCTGGGGTTCCAAATATTTTACAAACTTTCGCAAATGACTTAAGCACGTGGATGTGTTTGCCTTCTTTATTGGAAATATTCTGACAACTTTCGAGAAAACATCTATTATTACTAGTAAATATTAGTTTCCGATTTTTTTAAGTAATGGCCCATGGAAATCCGATACATACAACTCGTGTGGCTTTTATGGGATAATAAGCTCCAGAGGACCGGCGTATCCTTTATTCGGCTGTTTGGTTTTCTGACAAAGGTCGCAACACTTTACGCACTTACGGATCATTTTACCCATTATTTTTCAATAACAGTGCTCTTTAAGGATCATCTCAATTTTTTATTCCCCGAAATGACCCAAACGCTCATGGGTTGACGTGATAATTCTTTCCTAATTCTTTCCGGCACTCATACATTAAAAATTCCGTCCGTACGACCTACTCGTTTTCACAAAATTCCATCGTAGAGTTTCCATTGTTTTCTAACAACTTCCACATGTGGTTCTTCTCCTTGCCGTGTCTGATTCCCTTCTTCTAGTTGTTGCTTCATCTTCCTTCCCTCCTCATCATCTTGTTGAAATTTAATTATTTCTTCTTTCGTCCACTTTGGTTAAATGTCAGTAATCTGTAACACGTTGCAAACGTCCTAGCGATACTCTTCTTTTTCCTTAATCTTTAATGGTAATAAAGAATATGGTTACAGATTCCTCTTCCCTTCACAGTATTCGATATTAAGTGTGAACTGTTGTAACCATAATAACTAGCGTAACAACTTATCATTATGAGTATGACTCCTTATCAAGAAAATCAAGGTCTTATGATCAGTGATGATCGTAAAAGGTTGTCCCACTAACATCGATTTCAATTTTTTCATAGCCCGTAAAAGGGAAAGGGCTTCTCGCTCTGTAACATAAAAATACCGCTCATTTGTTTTGAGCGCGCGGCTCTCCAAGGCAATAATATGTTGCTGACCAGCGTCGTCCATTCGGCACAGGACTGCTCCGAGGGCGTATCCACTACTATCAGCCAGGAGGTACATTCTCTTATCAAAATCGAGGTAACTTATTACGTAGGTTTCCAAAAAAAAACTCTTCAATAACTCAAAAGCCTGCTGACATTCTCCCATTTCCCACCACTCCCATTTCTTTCCTTTCTTTAATAGACCACGCAATGGGTGTATAATTTCCGCATAACCTTTACGGAACCGAGCGTAATAATTACATACTCCCAATAATCGACGAACCTCTCGTACGTTCCGCGGCCTTGGCAAACGGATCATTTCACGCTTCTGTTCTTGTATTCGCATTCCCTCTCGCGAAATTACGTGCCCCATAAACTCGATTTCTCGCCTCATAAACTGACATTTTCCCAAATTTAATTTCAAATTTCTTTCTTGGAAGATGTTAAACAACCTTTCTAAATCTCGTAAATGTGCTTTCGAATTTGATTAAAATAATACTACATCGTCCACGTTCATAATTACATAAAACACGTACTTTAAGTCAGATAGAATTACATCATTTAAATAACCTATCAATGCAGCCTCACTGTTGCGGAGTCCGAACGCAACTCGTTGGAAACAATGAGTGTTACTCTCAAATGCGAAACTACGCATACTTTTGACATTCTATCGCCATCTGCCAATAAGATGCTGTAAAATTCAGTTCGGTAAATAACGTCGCGCCTTGCAACTTCCGGATCATTTCTTCTAATCTCTGTGGGGATTCGTGTCGAGGTACAGTAATATTATTTAGCTTGCGAGGCATCCTACGCAAATGCGGATCTTATCATTCTTCTTGACTATTCCTAAGGGATTGACATACGGAGTCATCTTCTTCTTTATAATTCCCTTATTTTCTATTTCTTGGACCTGTTCTCGGACTTGAGATCGGTACGCTTGTGGAACTGGATACATTTTGGCATTTAACGGATTTGTCTTCTGTTAATTCAATCCGGAACTGATACCCCTTTACCGGTTCCGTTGATTCCACAAAAACACCTTTATATTTCCTTACTACTTCAACCACTTTCCTCGAACAACTGCCTCCCTGTTCATTTGTAGCATCCTTGACTGCGACGGTAAGCTGGTCTTCGAATTCTGCGTCTGCTGTTTGTGTGGCATTTATTTCAAGGTCTTGACCATCCCCGGTTGCGTCTTCTATGCAACGGATGTACGGTTCGTCGGCATGAAACGTAATCCTTACGTTTCCTACATCCACGACCGCTTTGTGCGTTCTTAAACAGTCCAATCCGATTATCACATGGCGGATCAACCCCTTCACAACAACAGCAGGTGCGTCAATCGTCACCCCACTTACTACGAGCTCCAGCCACACCTGCAATCCTCGACAATCTAATAGACTTTTGTTTGCTCCTTGAATTTTCACTTAACGAGTCGGTAATTCTTCTAATGCCACTCCATTATTTTCAATCTTAAATATAACTCTTCTGAAATTGCCGTTATATTTGCCCCTGTATCATCTAAAGCTTCCACCGGCGTCCCAAAACATTCGTCCTGCAATAACAAACATTGGTTCTCAATTTGTTTACTTCTTCCTTCTTCCCTTAGTAAGTTTTCCGACACCATTATACTGCCCACAACCGATAATGTCACTCATTCTCCCTCGTTTGAGACGTCCCACATTCCCGACTCAAACGACTTCAGTTTTCCACGATGGTATTTTTTTCCTTTCCATCCCTTTACTTTTCTTCTTTGTTACTCTTAAAATACTGTTGACTGCCCCCTGACTCTTTATTGTATTTCCTGTTCATTTCTTCCTTTCTTTCTCCGTACTGTTTATTTTTCCCATCGGAATTTTGTGCCGAATCGTGGTTTCGAATTTTCATTCGAATTTCGCGCGGCGTCTTTTCCATTGTTTCCCTGGGTTTGATCGAATCTATTTAGCCGCTCCAACAATTCATCAATGGTGGATGGCATCGCAATCCACAACAAATTTTGGAAATGCATGGGCATTTGGGGAATAATTACGCGAATTAGTTCATGCTGATTATAATCCTCGTCGCATGCTTTAAAAATCGCAATGCACCGTGCTGCGTGGTTGGCCATTCCCTCCATACTTCCTTTCCTGCAACGTTGCGACATTACTCGATATTTTAATTCGAATTTCTGGTGGTCGTTTCAATAACGTTCTGTAAATTTAATTTTCCATTCCTGGTAATTTCGTGGTTCTGGATCTAAAGCTCACATCCAGTCCTGAGCTCTACCCGCCATTGCTTGTTCCTCCAATGTCATTTTGAAATGTTCGGGAACATTATTGATTACGAAAAACGTTTCTAACTCCTTTAAGAAAGACCACGACTGTTCTTTCACGTCCCCATGATAACGAATATTGTTCGGTAAATTAACTACTGCTTGGGAATGCACAATACTACCAGTGGACTCATAGAATTAATTTCTTGCTGCAGTTCTGTGATTTGCTGTTTTAATTCGGTAGTTTCATTATTAACAATATTCGAATTTTGGATTTTGTGACTCACGCAATCTCCGAATTAATGTTATTCCCGATTCCTCCATTTTATTTTCTACTAAAACAATTCTTTTGTCGTGCTGCTGAGTTGTTTTTAATAATCCACTAACATTTGACTCGAGACCATGCATTGTTTTCAATTGTTGTCCGAGTTCCGTTTTCAATCTCAACTATTGCTTCCTTAACAATTGTATTTGACTGAATAATTTTATTATCTGTTCTGATTTAAAATCTTCCATATCGGAGACTACCTTTTGCTAAAAATCTCAATTATTATTTTAGCGTCTGTATTTGACTTGATGTCTGCTAATTCCCGACGCATTTCAACAATATTTGATTGCAATCTAGCACCTAATGTTTCAACATTTTTCTGCACAATATTAATTTCCGTAATTTCCCTTTTATTTTTCTCAAATTTAGCATTTAATTGAACATTAGTTTTGCTCAAACATTGCTGAATAACTAAATTATTCTGCTGCATTACTAAATTATATTCCTTAATAATTTCTCTCTTACTTTCTTCAAAATTAGTCTGTAATTTCTCATTATTTTCGTTGATCGCTGCCTACGATATTCAATTATTTGCCTCTAACTTATCTTCCGATAACATTGAATTTTTTATTTTATCATTTCCTTCTTATTTTCTGACAACAAATTCAAAATCAATTGCATCATATTGGCGTTCTTTGGATTCCTATCGATAACTTGCGGTGTTACCGTCTCGCCGGTATCCTCCATGCGCCGACTCGTGATGCATCCATATGTTCCTGTGGCTCTATGTTTAATCAGGGAGTAAAATTTTCTTCATCAATTTGTTCTTCACTGGCGACAGAAATTGGATCACTATTTTCCCGTTCCAAAGCTTTTTGCCAAGATTTACAACGCATCTCCATTTTTAATTCCGTTGAAGTAGAACAATTAAAATTTAAGATGACTATCACGTACGTATTACGAATTTCAATATTCTTGTTATTTAATATATAACAAGTAATAGAACAATATCAAATATCATTATTTCCTCTATAATAATTGCTACGTAATCTTTTGCTTGTAATTTTATTACCAAATTTTGTTTTCCTCAATTAATTTATTTCACCTTTCGTAGCATATATTCCTTTTTATTTAATTAACTGCGGCCCCACGTTGCGACGCCAATTCTGGGATTTCCTTCGTCTTTTCCACGTCCCATCTTAATTAATTAATAACCAAAAAATGCCTCTAGATTCTAAAAATATCCTCCGTATTATAATTCGTCAATACACAAATATTTACACTGCCCAGATCTTGACGTTGGAACCAGAATACAGAATAAATTATTTGTAGTGGGTTCACTGTAGCTACCTATACAGGTATTTAAATTAAATAAAAAGAGAAAAATACAATTTAAAATGTCTTTCTCCCCGATTGAATTGTTGTTAATATTTCTTACCAAATAATAATAATTATACCTTCCTTTAAGCCCGTTGTGCCATTGTGCAGTAGACACTGCGTATGCAGAGAGTGTGCGTGGGCGGAGAGATCACGTCTCTGGAGTAAGCATCTGTAAAGGAAGTATCACTGGAGACTGCAGCTCTCGAGGATAAAGTTTTGGAGAGCGCATGTGTGGAGGGTGCACCATTAGAGTCATTTGACGGTACTTGTCTAGAGCATACGTATGTTTATGGTGCGCTTCTGTAAATTACGTCCCTAGGGAAGTGTCTCTGAACGAATGGGACGATTGTCATCAAGAAAATGCGTTTGTTGAGGTTGGGCCTCTGGAGATTGCGCCATTGGGGAATTGGTATCTAGAAAATTGTCATCTGGAGAAAGCGTCTGTAGAGGTTGAGTCACTGAAGAATGCGCTAATGGAGAATTTTCTTCTAATCGATTTGCTTCTTGTAAAACACTACGGTTAGCAAAATATGCGTCCCTTAGGCTATGCATCTCTGAAGAATGCGTGCTTTGCCTGCTTTGCCAGAAGCGCCACTGAGTGGCGTCGTGTGAAGGGGCTCTGACGTGTCTTGTCGCTGCGTGTGTAGGGCGCGCGGGGGCCAGGAGCAGCGCGAGGGCGAGGGCGAGGGCGGGCGTGGGCGTGGCGGCGCCGCCAGGCGAGGGCGGGCGGCCGCGGGGGGCTGCTGGAGGCGCTTGGCGTGCTGCTGGTCCCCGCCAACCCCCCGCCCTTCCCCGCGCCGCGCGCTGCTCTTCTGTTGGAGCTTTAGGAGAACAAAATAAAACTCGGCCGTGAAAGAAGAGGGTCAGGGAGGAAGCTACTATCACTGTCAAGTTTCTCGCCCACTCATATCGCCCATTATTGCATAAACCAATTTCACTTGGTGCCTGTCAGACCGATGTTTCCATACAGTAAATACATTTATTAAGGTGGGAATGGTTCGATTTTCACGTTTAACTCTTAATTTTCTAAAATTGCGCAAGTTTGAAGTTTATTGGGCGTCTTCCTCCCTCTACAAAATTGCAGATAGAGATTTTTTCTTCCCATAAAATTTGTTCTTCATAGTGAGTTCTTTTTTTAGGTTCATGTACATTTTTTAAAAATGTTAGTAGTTTTCGCGTGAAATATGCGTGAAATATGTGCCATTTTAAAAATTACAAAAACAAGTTTTTTCTGAAAAACGGCTCAAACTTTTTTCTTTAAACTTTTGGTAGAGATAGTACTAAATGTACTCTATGAGATGACATAAACGCCATATTACTCTATTCTTTGTTTTTTTCAACAATTGCAAAAATGTATTTTTTTTAACTCTAGGGATGGGCAAAATCGTTCATTTATGGGAACAGTTCTTTATAAGATCGTTCTTTTTAGTAAACTAGTTCGTTGAACTAGTTCAAAAGAACGAAATAGTTAATTTATTTTCGCCACGTACTCAGGGATGCCATGTTGGGCGGAATAACGCCAATTGGGCGAAAAGCAAGCGTCGACTTGCGGGAAGAAAATTCATTTTGTGGGATTCCGGCCATTGGGCGGAATTCTTTGTATCTTGGGAGGGCTGTGGGCGGTACACTTCTTTTCGCTTACTTAAATTGTCAATATTGCATTTTCCCACAAATTGTACACGTATTTATGGCTTCTTACTGAAATTGCCTATGTACAAATGTTTGAGTTTTGAACACCATGCAGCTATTATGAAAATGACAGAGCCCATTTTTTAAACATACATTTTGCACCTTTTTCTACCAAGTCAACAACTATTTAAGTCATAAGGCTAGGCTTAGTACGTAGGCTTTACACACAAGAGTATTTATTTTTAAACTTCTTGTGAACGTGCATCTATTTTGAAATTATCAGCCGCAGTGTCAGAGTCGAGCTTTATTCTCCGGTTACCTTTCTTCCCCACTGGGTTATTTGGCGGATTTTCCCAGAAGGGATCTGGCAACCCTGGACGTAGGTGTTTTTTTCAGCGTTGAAGTTGAAATTTTCTCGACACAGTAGGTCGAGGCCAAAAAATCAACCGAGACCATGAAAAACACACTTCGCTCACGAAATAAGAACATTTTTCTACATCTGTATAAAAATTATAATATAAAAATGTGAGGAAAAGTTCGTAATACTATACGGGATTTCAGCTTGCTTTGGTCCCTAGAATTTTCAATATGGCGGCCATTCGGCTCTGCCAACTTCGAAAATGAACATGAAGCTGGGCTTTGGCGCCACATTCAAATACACGCAATTTGTCGACAACAAACTTCTCTTATTATAACTTTAAGTTTAATCCACCAAAAGTTTTTGATACCATAATATATTAATCATTTATACCAATGTTTCCTAAAATGCACAATGACGAAATATATAATGTTAAATGCTTTACTTCATTGCACAATGCAAATATAATTAGAACACAGGAGGCATAAAATACATTCTTATACAGATAATTAATTATTGGTAAGGATGTTGAATCACTCAAAGGCAAAAAAACTAGTGGCGCTTCCAACGCACATACTTTCTCGCTCTGCTTCTATACGGTCCTTTTTGCTATTCCACTACTTCATAAACCAGAAAAAGCAACTTCATAAACCAGCAAACCTTTTCGGTACCAAGGCCCGACAACCGAAACTCAAATTCAACGAACCGGCACTTATACCACTACGCAACACCAACACCGTCACTGTCAAACAGAACCACGAAAGAATAGAACCGACCTATAAAATGGTAAATGCATGATTAAGAAACAATTGATACGATGGCAAAACGCTTTACAAATACAAGAGAAGTAAAAAATTGTTAAAAGTTAATTATTTTAACAAATCTATACAGACAGTTCCAAGACATTTATCGCAATTACTTATATTTTAGTCAAAACGTAATTATATCGCTTTTATCATTAGGAGCCGGTAATTTTCAACATGCGAAAAACGTGTCTTTCAAACATCACCAAGCAAGGCAGCGATAAACCGCATTACGAAGTATTCGTAAGGCTAGAAAGTAATCATCATTTCGGAACCGTTAGGGATTGTAAGTTTATCGCATGCCTTCTGGTTATATTGTATTACAATTTAACGTTAAAATGGTCATAATTTTATTTAAATTGGTTCATACAGATATATACTAGACAACAGTTGATTTGACATATCATACGCTTCAGAAATCGAATAACAGAGTTGAAAAATAGTTTAAAAGACGCAGTTAGGGAAAACACAGACAAGTCCTGTCTATTTATCTATAGTAAATCTATTCCTGAGTAGAAGTACTTCAAATGATTTTCAATAAAGTATCTACACTCTTCAGTGTTTTTTTCCTGCAACATCACATTTATCAAATTAAAATTCCCCACCGGGGTTCGAACTCGACACATTCATTATTGAAGATCTCAACCCCAAGGTGCATTAGCCAATCGCGCTACGGAACTGACTACCGGAACGACTCCAAATATTTCAGTCAAAACGATCTTGAATCAGTTCTATCATTAGGAAGAAGGTAATTGTCAACATGCGAAAAACATGTCTTTACAAAAAAACATGACCAAGAAAGGCAGCGGTAAACGGTTACTTCAACTAATTTATCGGATGATCGGCATTTGGAAAATAACTACTGCGAGAAAGTATGTGCCATTCTATAGCACCACTAGTTTATTTATATATTTACCTTCCCTTCATACACACGTGCAGAAAATTTAAAGAAAAAATTTGGAGCGGTTTTTGAGAAAAGTTTTTTGTCAATTTGAATCGCAATTTACGCAAAAACTATTCGTTTTTCCCAAAAATGGTACATGACCTTGTTTGAAGTGCAAATTTCGTACAACCGACTTTGTCTGAAGCGAAAAACTCTATCTTCAATTTTGGAGTTTTTAAAGAGCTTTTGCAATTTCGAAAAATAGGGCCTATAAACAAAAATGATGTCTACGTCATTCCCTTCAACGTTCTTCGCACTATTCAACAACAAAATATAATCAAAAAATTTGGAGCCATTTTTTTTAATTCAAAAAATCGCAAAATGGGCTTCATGTAAAGTATCCTCAAATAATAAGATATCGGTTTCAAATTCAAGAGGCCTTGAGACGAGTCAAAACCATTGGGGAATATCAATTTTGAAGAAAATCGACCGAACGGTTTAGGCGCTAGCGTTGACCACAGACGGACAGAATGCCGTCAATCGATTTTGAAGTATGAAGAAGCAACAAATCATGGATTTTGACTACACCACGAGATAGAGGATTTTTTTTCTAAATTTAGCAACAGGTTTTATCCACTTTTCTGTCACCAGACCCCTGCTATAAGAGATTTTCTGGCGAAAATTCTCCGTTTCCCGCAGCACGATTACATAACTTTCTCTTCTTACGAAGTATTCGTAAGGCGAGAAAGTAAAAAGGAAAACAGAGTATTTCTTAAATTTTATTTGACTTCATAAAATAACATAGCATTTTGGTGTGGAAATTTTATCACAGTATTTGAACTTTTAAACCAAGGAATTGAAACCATGCCAGCTCAGCATGTTAAAGTTATGCACAAAAATCGTGGTAAATTATGATTATTAAATAGTACAGCAAGATACAATGTTATTACTGTATTTGGAAATTTGAAAGCTAAATATGAAAGAGAAAAGGTGAAAATGACGGATTACGAACTTATGTGAAGTGGCATTTTTGTTTCAGGTAAGATGTTGATGATATATAATAAATCATACATTTTTGTCTTCAGGGCAAGATCTGATGTTTATGAAATTCTGGAAGCTGAATGGCATACTGTTTTGGGACTTCCTCACTATCACAGCATTCTCAATCCAATTGAACATGTGTGGTCACAGGCAAAGAGATACTTTGATAAGAATGTAGTTTCAATCGTGGATGAGTAGAGTGAAGTATGGGGTGCATTGCAGAAACAATGAATTTATAATACAGCTAAGCAGGGACAGTGAGACAGACAGTGCAGATGAGGATTCCTTGGAAGATGACATAATTCCATATGTATTTTCTGAACTAATTACAGGTCCATTGATGATGTAAAGCATCAATGGCCTGTGAAGAAGATATAAAGAATGAATACAAATATTCATATATATATATTGCTCGGTGCAATATTGAAACCACATGTGAATAAGTTAACGTTACTAATGTGTGTGATAAGTTGTGCAGTTTTTTAGCCAGTACACATTAAAGTCAGGAAAACCTATATTAACCACAAAGAGAAAAAAAGTAAGATGTCCTTTAAGAGATCAGTTAGATGATTTTGGAAAAGAGGCAATTCCAAGATTCATCTATCGAAAAGCTCATGAAGGTAATATTCAATGTACAAGTGTTCATTTGTACATTCATACATTTGTACTTAGTGTCAGGTGTAATTAGCATGTAGGATATTATAATAAGACACTTTTTTACGGGGAAAGTTCTGTCTGGAAAATAAATTTTGGAGCATGTAAATGAAAATTATGACACACATTTTTTTCAAGGTTCATACACTTCTCTTTATAGAATATTGAAGGAAATGGATTTTGTTTGGAAAAAGGGAGATAAGTATGCTGTTTGTAGGGAAAAAGATGATGTAATTATCAAGAAGCATTATTTTTTGTCAGCCTACAAGGAAATGAAAGACAGTGAAAACCACAAACTAGGGGTTTTCTGAAATTGTGGATATACTTCAATGATGAAGCTTTCGTTTGAAATTAACCAAAACATTGCTTAGGTCAGCAGCAATGAGGAATGATAGGAGAACTGCAGAGGGAAGAAGGCTTGCAGTGGTTCACGCAGGCACTAGAGCATGTTTTGTGCCGGTGAGAAATGGTATAAAATAAAACAAAATTTGGTGAGAATTATATAATGTAAGAAGTGAATTGACAGGGTGCTGCTCTACTATTTGCTACTCATCTGAAGACTTGGCAAGATTATCATGGAGCAATGAACAGCAATACTTTTGAGTCATGGGTGAAGAATCAATTGATTCCGGTATTCGTGATCTCGGTTCTCCCGTAATCGTAATGAATAATGCATCTTATCACACAGGAATGGTAACTAAATTTTTTGCAGCTTCCATTTGCACATCAGAAATGACACAGTGATATGGTAGATGATGCATGGAGCTGCGCTGTCTCCAGTGCAATATTTTCTCTCCATCTTCATCACGAGATTCTATTTGAGCACGTATGTTGGAAACTTGTCTGAAATTATGTAACCAAGTACACAAGTTTCATTAATTCAAATATTAGATACCATAATGCTGAACTTCTCTTACATTTATTTTGAGGCCACAGACAGCAGCAAAGGAAGTTGACACATTCATTTAAAAAAGAAACTACATCATTTATTTTTTAATAGTATTCAGGAAATATTCTGAAAAGTCATACATTTCTGAAATATTTTCTGATTCTTACCTCCTCCACAGGTCATGGATGCCTTACTCGTCAATGGACCTGCAATTAGTTCAGGAAGATGCATATGGAATTATGTCATCTTCGAAGGAATCCTCATCTGCACTGTCAGTCTCATTGTCCCTGCTTAGCTGTATTACAAATTCATTGTTTTCACAATGCACCTCATTCTTCACTCTATACTCATCCATGATTTTTTCTGCATTATCCACTGCATTACTCCAGTTTGTACATGACACCTTAAAAAAGTTAAATAATGTATTCATAACACTTGATTGAATTTAAGACACTGAACTCCTTTTCCGTGTGTTAAATATGTAAATGAATTTCAGTAACTAAGATACCTGCTCTAAGGCCTCCTTCCAAACATTTCAGGCCCTTTCCATACCCTGGCCAGGTCTTGAAACTACATTCTTATCAAAGTATCCCTTTGTCTGTGCCCACACATATTCAATTGGATTGAACATGCTGTGATATGGGGGAAGTCTCAAAACTGTATGCCCTTCAGCTCTCAGCATTTCATCAACTACATACCTGTGGGTAATTATTTTTAACATTTTAAACAAATTAACACATTAACTGCTTAAAGAATTTTAATATGAATAAGTGTCAGAGATGAAAATTGAAATGCAAGAGTACTAATATACTGAATTTTTAATATGACTGTAAATGTGAATTTTTAAAATTTTCACATTTTGCAGAAAACCTTCGCAGTATTCATTATATTTTACTTCTGATACCTACAATTTTGGTCTGCTCATGTGTTTTCTGGCCAGCCGTAACAATAAATCTTTGTTATCACTGTGCACTACATGCACTCCTTTCTGGGTCAGCCATGACTGAAAATAAAAAAATTGCAATAATTTTCTGGGTTCATGCACCACAAACACAATTCATTAGATAATCATTCAATTCATTAAATAGCACAAAGAGCATCATTGAAGAAAAGAGTATTGTCATGGTTCATGATGGTGGTTCAGGAAAAAATGATAAATATTAGTTTTAAAGGCCACAGCAAAGTGACCTAATTGTTTGTCAAAATAATATATTAACCTTCGTTTCCTAAGTCAAATATTTTTTCAAGTGTTACTAATTGAATAGACAAATTTTTTTCAAAAGAAATATCCATTTTTTAAATTTTTTAACAATTTAAGTTATAATTATAGGGATTGAGTATATAGTTCTTCCTATTTGCAAGTACTTGATGAAAGTAATTTTTATTTTAATAAAAAAATATAAATCTATTCAATATACTTCATTTATTATTTTCAAATATGAATTTTACTTGATAACAACTCTTCAAACCCAAATTATTTATGTGAGAGGTTTTAAATATTTTTCTGAAATTTTAAAAATGGTTGTAGTAAAGATAAACAATTTAAAAAATATTTTGTGAAGTACTAAGAGTGCATGTTTTCTATTTCCCTGACATTACATTTTGAAGTATTCAATATATGAAATATGTAAAAAACAAACCCCTAAGTGTTATTCAACTATTAATACAAGTTTAAGAAATTTTTTTGTTATTTGATGTTTGCATATATTTATATGAACTGCCAGAAACTCTATTTTCAAACTATCAACAACTCGAAAGAAACAGCATCCGCTGTGTATACAAATTCTACCCGCTCAGGAAACATAGGTTGAATATTACATGTACAATACAACATTAATATTATATATACATTATTTAATATAATATGGGCTATTAGGTAAAAATTACTATCCTACAATTAAAATAGTAAATATATTTCCTTTTAATACGAATATATGATCATTAATTGTATTTTCAAAACAATATAAATCTATCACAATTTATTGTAAAATAAAGTATTGCTAGATCAAATTGTGTGGTCATACATAGCTTGAAACAATTCTCTGAAGACGTGGTGGGAATAACAATGAAAGTCACATTTTCTATGTTTATTTGAGATTTTTATGAGATATTTAAATTTTAAAGTTATAAACCCTTTATGGATGATACACAATAAACTATTTAAAAATAATTGCTATGAAAAACCATTTTAAGTGTTCTAACAATGTTTTCATCACGTTTCATAATTTTCTTTGTTACAACAATGGAGCAAAGGTAATAATAGGCCTTTAATGAAAACAAAACATTAGGAATATTGATGAATGTCCATCTGATTTTTATTTCTTAACAATCATATTGAAACTTCAGACTCACAGAAAACAACAACAACAACAACAAAATTTTTAAAAGTGCCAAAAGTTTCTAGAGTAATGGAAAGTTTCTTTATCTTGTATGTGATTGTATCTTTATCTTCTGAAGTTATTCAGTCGTTCATTTCTTCTTTGCACTTTCAGTTAATTATGGACTGTTCTTCACATTTACCCACTTACACTTAATTACAAGCAAATAAAATTAATAATCAGTTTACCACCCGATAAACACTAAATTATTAGAAATTAATTCATGGACACTCATCAGTTTTCTTAAAATACTGGGACTAATTGGTCTTCCACCTTCCCACTTTTCAGTTGTGAATATCTCTGGACTTTTCATGTTTGTATTTGATTCTGACTGTACCATAAGAAACTTCATCTACTCATCTAACAGATGGCATTGTAATATAAAATTCATAAAAAATGGAGTTTTATCGTTATTCCCCCCATGTCTTCAAACACTATTGTCATTATTGTTACTCTCATTATAATGATTATTTTAATCCGTATTATTTTCACTATTGTTATTGTTATTATTTTAAATAATGTTCTTTCAAACATAAATCTTCTGTCTTGTTTCATTTTAAAATTAGTTTATACGTACAATTATATGCTCTTTTCTCCATTTTGTTGTTCGTATTTTCCCTGATTCCCGTGAGTGGTAAGATGCATTATCCATTTCGATTACGGAAGGACCAAGATCACGAGTACCCGGAATCAATTGATTCTTCACCCATGGCTCAAAAGTATTGCTGTTCATTGGTCCATGATAATCTTGCCCAGTCTTCAAATCAATAGCAAATAAAGGAAAATTTGGTGAGAATTATTTTATAACATTTCTCATCTGGCACGAAGCATGCTCTAGTGCCTGTGTGAACCACTACAAGCCTTCTTCCCTCTGCAGGTCTCCTAACAATTCCTTCACTGCTGCCTCATTTGATCCAACAATATGTAGATGATCCTGAAGAAACCATTAACAAAAAATTCAATTAATGAAAATTAATTATGTTCAATAAATAAATGTATTTAAATTATTGACCTAAGCTATTCATATTTAATTTCAGATGTATGATTCAACATTCATGTATATCCATGTCTTGTCTAAGAAAACCCCAAGTTTTTGGTTTTCACCGTCTTTAATTTCCTTGCAGGCTGACAAAAAACAATGCTTCTTGATATGTTTTTTCCCTACAAACAGCATACTTATCCCCCTTTTTCCAAACAAAATCCATTTCCTTCAATATTCTATAAAGAGAAGAGTATGAACCTTGAAAAAAATGTGTGTCATAATTTTCATTTACATGCTCCAAAATTTATTTTCCAGACAGAACTTTCCCTGTAAAAAAGTGTATTATTATAATATCCTACATGCTAATTACACTTGACACAAAGTACAAATGTATGAATGTACAAATGAACACTTGTACATTGAACATTACCTTCCATGAGCTTTTCGATAGACGAATCTTGCAATTGCCTCTTTTCCAAAATCATTTAACTGATCTCTTACAGGACGTCTTACTTTTTTTCTCTATGGGGTTAATATAGGTTTTCCTGCCTCATAATCTTTCAGTACTGATTTTACAGTATTGAAAGAATACTGTGAAGTGAATACATTCAGCATTATAGTTGTACATATAACTTATATTTGTAATGTTAATTTATTCACATGTCGCTTTAATACTAGTTAAAACAAGATGAATTGAAATATGTTGAATTCCCATACACACAAAAGTTCATAATGTGCAGATTTTAACAAAAATATACAAATTTCATGCACTTGGTAAAGCAAAATTCCCGTCAGTGTTGCAAAAATGTATGATTTATTATGTATCATCAACATCTTACCTCAAATAAATATGCCACTTCACATAAGTTCGGAATCCGTCTTTTTCACCTTTTCTCTTTCATATTTAGCTTTCAAATTTCCAAATACCGTAATAAACATTGTATCTTGCTGTACTATTTAATATTCGTAATTTACCACGATTTTTGTGCGTAACTTTAAAATGCTTAGCTGGCATTGTTTCAATTGCTTGGTTTAAATATTCAAATACAATTACTGTGATAAAATACCTCACCAAAACGCCAAAATTGCTAATCAAATCTTTGTTTACGTGGACTTGCTCACGTTCAAAACCTGCCCGATAGCGCCGCCATTTGAAATAGCCCTTATGTTAGTAGAAGTAAAAAGGAATGTCAATGACGCCAACGTAATTTAAAGAAATGGTTAAACGGAGTGTATTTGCCAACACATGGGGAGATTCAGTGACGGTTGACGTCTCTGAATTGGACCCTGATTAAATGTAAAGTACAACGAAGAGTCCCCTAAACATAGGTATATCGTTAGAATGGCGAGTGATTTACATGAAGTTGGTATGATCCACTTTCTCTGGGACCATTTGAGCCTGCAAACGGCTATATATTGCAATAAAGTGTTTGATATCTCGGGAAAAAGCAATAGGTTAGAGAGCATTACTAAGGGATAATTCGTTAAATTCCCATGAATGAAGTACTTTTTTCACAGTAACAAGACAGTTGTCGTGGAAACCGTCTTTTTTAATGGATATAAAAAAATGGCCTGTCATATCCTGTTAGCAATGCGCAGAATCTGTCTTTATTGTAGACAGAGATATAGAATTAGATTTTTATGATACGAGTGGTAAATGCTTCATTTTATTTTGCGTGAAATGTTGCAACATGACGCCGATAAGCCGAGTGACGCAATCCTACGAACTAAATAAAATCACTTGTGTATCATACACTATTTGTAGACAGCCTTTCTGAGTTCATTATATTTTAATTCAAACATGTAAATTAAATCTATTGTATTAAGTAGCTCATGCGATCAGACGATAGTATTTTGTTTTCATTGTTATATTCACCGTTTTATCTGAATATAATGAATATGTCACTATGTAATGAAATGTCACTTTTAGCGCTAGTGCTAAAAATTTAACTCTCAGCATGCTTTGCTTTCCACAAAAGTAACCTCTTTTTATAGGTTCTCTCGTGCCCGTGTCACGTGACTTTGGGACTGCTAGGTGGCATCTACAAGAACACCCGTCTCGTGTTAAATGATTTCTTTTGATAAGTATCTAACATGCTTCATTCTAGTGCAATTTTATCCAGTGGCGTAGGCTCAATGTATGCGAATGATGCGTTGCATCCCCTAGATTTTCATTACTTTAAGCTATTTTCAGTAAAGTAATTTACTTTCTTCCGTAAGCATCTCCCTCTGTTTCCATATTCCCTCCCGCCATTTACGTGCGCTCTCCAATAGGCGGTATTTCCTTCGCTGGATGTGAAGGAACAAGAAGAATGCTTTGAACGACATCGCTACGATTGGTGAGGTCATTGAACTCACGGCCATGCTCCGTGTGCAAGCTGTGTGGTTTCGACGGCCGATGATGTGACCAGGCCTCTCACATCTCAGGCTTCTGAGTTCTCATTGGTGTTTTTGTATCCCCTCCCAAGAACCTTCCATACCCCTCCTCTGATGCAGTCATAATTCGGCCGTACGCCTGGGAATCACAAACGTCACGTGCCGCGATTGTGGGCCACGAAGCGGGGGCGCGGGGGGCAGACGGGCACGACTGTCTCTCTTCACAACTCATGCACGTCTGCCAACTATGCTTAAGCACATTTCAACCTGATTCAGTTTCGGTGGGTAAGACGATGTGTGGTTAGCAGGCCTGACAAAACAAGATCACTGCTTTCATGTAAGAAAAATAGTAGGTAGCGACGTAATTTCGTTCGTCTTGTGTGTCCTTCGTTGTAGCGTAAATGCTGGTTCATACTGAATGTGCGTTAAATAGACTACATTGTTTAACTATTGATGCGTTAAAGAGAATCGTGAATTCGAAATTGTAACGTGAAAGAATAAAACGTACGTGTGAAAGGACGTGACATGGCGCGCTCATCCAGTACATTTATGGCAGCGGATGAGTTACTTGTGACATAGAACAGTAGTGAAACGTCTCATTGTTCTATAGACAGGATTCTTCAAATTTCGTTTAGTTCTTTCTCCTATTCTGAAAGACTTAAGGTAATTAGTGATTGATAACCAAGACAACGCGAATCTATCTCGAGCTCGAAAATTAGGTAAGTACTTTTTATGGTTTATTTTTTTAGTTTTATTGTTTTGTTTATGTAAGTTAGTGCATACAGTGAGAAATTGATGATTTTCAAGGAAGATTCAGTAGGTATCTAATTTGCAAAATAAACTTCTAAATACTTCAGAGTAAAATAGAATGACGCAGACTTTAAATATATGCAATTATGCCTTCCTTCAATCTGTAATATCATGATTGCATCCCCTCATCTATAGAAGAATTCATGTAAGAAAAGGCAAAAGTGACAGTTCGCATAAACAAGTGAACATCGCATGTAATTCAGAGAAGTATCCCTCCGCCGCGGCAGCTGTTCAGCCACGCCTCTTCGTAAAGGGTTTGTTTAGGGCTCCCGTGAAGAGAACTAATATATGTAGAAGTCTAAGAGTTTCGCTCATGTAAAATATGCACGTACGCGAGTCCGCGAAATATTGAAATTTAATTACGCATATAGAAAAATATATTAACATACTCTCATAGGAAGTAAAAGAAAACTCCCACGAATGTAAATAGAAAGAAAAAATATTTTTCAGGGGACGTTCAAATATTTTTTCTTTGAGTTTCACAGCGCAGCGAAGGGCCCATGCATTTTTGTAATGAGAGGTTTATTTATAATTATAACACCTCGATTTTCCATGCTTAGCACAATTGCTCTCATAACTCAAATGTGACTTAATTGTTTTGTATGTCAAAAATATTGTACAAGGCAATGCATTTATCTTGTATGTCTATTTTTCATCTCTTATTTCTTGGATGAATAATAGGCACATCCTTTAAATTCACTCTTACTAGTTAAAACATCTTATCAGTGAATGCTATCACATATCTCAATAATGTAAAATAATAGATGGGTTTGAAAAGTGTCCTCTAAAGATGCATAAGAAAGGAAAATTCACAAGAACTGATTTATTTATCACTTTGACCAATGGGGTGGAATTGCCATTACACTTGAGCACCAAATTGGGATCCATCCCAGCATTTATGTATAATAATAATAATAATAATAATAATAATAATAATAATAATTTTATTTTATTTATTTTCACATAAGTTAATGAATGCAGTTCAAGCACACTAATAATGAAAACAAAATTTAAGAAATGGTACAAAGACAACACAATTTATAAACAAGGAAGTTTTTACAAAACAGTATCCTATCATAATGGAAAATTATATAATACATTTGTTGATACAAAGAAAACTGGCACAAACAATATACAAATTTAAAGAATAAAAATCTACAAATACAATACAATACACAACAACTTAAAAAAATAAATCAACAAATACAATACACAACACAACTTAAAAATAAATCTACAAATACAATACACAACAACTTAAAAATAAATCTACAAATACAATACACAACAACTTAAAAATAAATCTACAAATACAATACACAACAACTTAAAAATAAATCTACAAATACAATACACAACAACTTAAAAATAAATCTACAAATACAATACACAACGCAACTTAAAAATAAATTACAAATACAATACACAACGCAACTTAAAAATAAATCTACAAATACAATACACAACGCAACTTAAAAATAAATCTACAAATACAATACACAACGCAACTTAAAAATAATCTACAAATACAATACACAACACAACTTAAAAATAAATCTACAAATACAATACACAACACAACTTTAAAATGCAATCTACAAATACCATACAATATACATTTAAAAAATACACAAATTGAAAGAAAGAAATTAATAATGGTAGAAAATATTTATTTTAAATAAATGTGGTGTATATATATAAATAAAATTTAATTATTTTCTTGTGTCAGAAGTTTCCTGGAACAAAAAGAAAAATTGCATTAGTATTCTGTTTAGTTAACTGTTAATTAGTATTCTATTTTTATTTGAATATTTTCTCTCTTAAAGCACCATGGCTTGTCATTATTGGGGATCAAGAAAATACTTCCCTAGAAAATTAGTAATATCCAGTCTCAAAGGTACAATCTGAAAGATGGTCCAGGTCCAACTGCTTCACTCTCAGGCAACCAAATGAGGATCTATTGAAGATAAAGTGAAATGTAATAGACGTCAAAATTTATAGCTTCATTAATTAAAATATAAGGAAACTATTCTACAACAGGATCATCTTTGTTCCTTTACCTTCAGCACTGCTTTGTGTACCACGTCACAACACTACTTCGTTCAGTAGATCATTCACCATTACAGTTATCCGAGCCTGGAATAAACTACCAGCAAGCCTAAAACATTCAAATACCTTCCGTAAATTCAAAAATGAATTAACCACATGGGTAAGGAATAATGACATGCAGAATGGCTGTTAACATCTCCTTCAATCTCCAGACTTTTTCCCACCTCCAAGCACCCGGTCACCGCACCCTCTAAATGCTGTACTTTCCGCACTCTCTAAATTCAAATTCTATCCCATACCTCATGACTCTCTTCACTTTACATTCTGTATCAACCCCTGTAAATTATTTAATACAATCATATAATTTTCAGTGTATCTTAATGGAATTGTTTAAATAAAATATACATAAAGTGACTAGCGACATTCCAGATAAACGTACTTATACTCGTCGCTATTTTTGTATTATCATCATAATCTTTACGGCAACATGTTGGTATAAATACAATTTGATGTTAAGATCCTACTATACTTTTATATTGTTCCTGAATACTGTCAATATTGTATTTTAAATTATTGTTACTATTAGCCTATAATGTATTGTACTCCTCTGGTGTTAAAAATGATTTTATACTTATGTAAAGTGCTCATGTAAACCGAATGTACCTTGATGTAACGTCTCTGGAATAACTTCACGTCCTCCGCCTACTTTTTCTTCCTCCTTTTCTTCGCTTCTTCTCCCTTCCCTTTGCTCACAAACTTCCCCATTTTTCATTATGACTCGCCCCCCTCCGAACATCTTTCTCTTCTCTTTCTCTACTGTGTATATATTCTGCTCTATTAATGTTCGGCCCTAAGCCGCCATCCTGATTGAGATTTTTCTGGGTTTACTCAATCGCTTAAGGCGTACGCCGGGATGGTCCCTTGTATTGCACTCCCAGTCATAAATGTACAGTTGTCCCCCCTTTTAGTCTCTCTCCTTTCTTCTTTCTCTTTCGACCTTTCTTCTTCATTTCCATCTGCATTTCCACTCTCTTTCACTTCTCTCTTTGTTCTTAAAATGTTCGGCCTTTAGCCGCCATCCTGATTGAGGTTTTCTGGGTTTACTCAATCGCTTAAGGCGTATGCCGGGGTGGTCCCTAGTTTTGCTCTCCCAGATGTAAATGTACAGCTGGCCCTCCCCCTCTTAAAATATTATTTCTCTGTATTAATGTAGATTGAGTGGTTAGGGCGGAAGAGCAGGCCCTATGGCCTGAGCCTCGCCATTAATAAAGGCATTTTATTATTATTATTATTATTACCCATAAATGCAGTGCAGTTCTGATTTTTCTGTAAAAATAGAAAGGAAAAATGCATGTTAATGTGGAAAAACAGTATGTTAATTACTACACAAATCTATAAGAGTAATTTCAATCAAACTTACAGTTTTCCATGTTCAACACCCCCTCTCCCGATGGTCCTGGTAATGGGAAAGGCTAGAGGTTCACTGTCATCTTCATTCTCTTCATCACTTGAACTGTCTTCTCCTACATTTATGATCATGGGCTCCACATCCATGCTGTCCCATTTCACCTCTCGATGCCAGTCCTTTTCAACAATCTTCTCAGTATGTTGAACATAGTTTTTCATCTGAGTCGGGCAATAATTATCACATTTAACACAATTTACATTTAAGTGATTTACTTTAGAAAACAGTGGCAAACAGTAAAATATAATATGACTATCATTCACTTACTTCTCAGCTGTACTTGTTGAAGGCATCCTGCCAAACTTTCCTCACATGAGGGGCGATCAAATTGTTTTCCGATATGGGTTTTGTAGTACCTCTTGCAATCATTCCACACCATTTCTATTGGGTTGTAGTGGCAATGATAAGGTGGTAGTCGCAACACCTTATGTCCAGCAGCTCTAATAATATTGTCCACACGATACCTATAAATATTTTACTGGCATGAAAATATTCCATTTTACAAGAACTGTACATACTACATATTCTCAACAATCTCATGCTTCTTTGCCTTAGTAGACTTAGTATTATTCGGCTTTTAACACAATTTGCAATGTTGTGTTAAGAGATAGTATATCACTGAAGAACATTTATAAATACAAACATAGAAAATTAGTAACGAATTTATAATTAAATCTGATTTATGTATGGTTGAAAATTCTATATAAGTGAGCAAAAGATTCAAAAAAAATACATACTGCTTCTCAGGCTTGTTCAATGAAGCTAAAGCAAACAGTTCTCTGTGCAATGCATCAGCCCTATACAGAACATTATGGCTGTCTAGAAAGGTCTTCAGCTGTGCTTTTGTCCACTTTTTTGTAGGCAATCTCTCCAACTGTAAACACAGAAAACACATTTATTTCTTTCATTTTCTTTATGAAAAATAAGTCACACAATCTCTGTTGTTTTGCATCTTGAAATTACAGAAATGGGAATATTGCTATTATATTATATCTTCAGGAGTGTAATGCAATTGATATTAAACAGTTACTTACATGAGCACTATGATAAGAAGCATTATCTAGTACAATAACCGACTTTTCTTCAAGTTTTGGCAGAAGGGTATTCTCCATCCAATTCTCAAACATCTCCCCAGTCATCGTACCATGGTAGTCTTCTGTACTATTTTGTGATGGAAACACTAATTCTGCACCAGTCACAAAACCCTTCTTACCTCCTGCATGCAAGACTATATATCGTTCCCCTTCACACAGATTCTTCCTCACACAGCTTGAACTACTTGCATCTCGCCAACTCCTGGAAGCATAACCTAACAAAAAAAATTGTACTAAGAAATATAAATTATGTGAAGAATATTTGAAAAGATATTTATCATAATATTACTTTGTTCTTTCAGAACAATAAAATAAAGTAGTAATACTAAGAATGAATGGTGCAAATATTGAACAGTACAGAGCTTAATGAAGTACACATATTGTATGTCTGCAATTACCTTTCGAAAAAAACCAAGTTTTCATCTAAGAAAATAAAATTACAATTTTCATCCTTGAGTGATTTATACTGCCGTAAATATTCATTTCTTTGTGCAACAATATCAGCTCTTTCTACTAAAGCCCTACGGTTATCAGTAATCTCCCATGAAAATCCCATCTGCAATAATAATCTTCTCAATGTTTGCCTTGCTTCCAGAAAACCCCACATCCTCATTTCTTCTTACTTCTTCAATTAGACAGTCTAATGTCACATGTACACCTGAAAAAGAAACGATCATCAATACAAACTAATAGAAAATATATTGGTACATCAATTCCAATGACTAGAGAATACACTTCTTCAAAAGAAATATACAGGACAAGTAATAAACTATAAATTAAAACTTGCCCTTTTCACACATCCCGTAAATAATTTTCCTGATGATGCCTTTGCCAAATTCGTCCACTTTTTCTATTACATATGCTCTTCGTCTTCTTTTCTTTCCAGGAGTTCGCAATCCACTGATGTCCTTTTTATAATACCTAAATAAACAGAATTCCTTCAGTTACACTTTTATCAATTGCACAACAACAGCTATTAAAGTGTAATTATAATATAAAAACTTACTTCGTACAGTACTTTTGCTCAGATTCAGAAATTCCATTATGAGTTTCACAACAGAACCCGATTCCAATCTTCCGTGTCTCTGCATTTCTGGTATTTTCCTCGCGAGAAATATAATGTCTTCTTGTCGCTGCGCGAACAAGGAGGATTCCCCCTGCGACCTCTCCGACGTTCCATAATTCGCAGAGGCGTTATTATTTAAAAAAATAAATAAAAACGCAAAGCACAGATCCACGAACTGCACACATTCACAACTCGCCACACACAACAGCCGGAAACACGTGCACCAGTATGCACCTTACATTCAAGACTCTGTTTTAAAATAAGCATAATACTTATCACGCAAAAAGTAAATTCCATATATTGTTTATCTAAAAAAAGAATTTTTACAGAAGAGCACAGAGCACTGCACTTCCTAATTTCAATTATTTCTCGAGGCGCACTATATTTTCGTCGGACGAGGACATCACAAAAAGAAGCGTCGAATCCATTTACAAGTTAGCCAACTGCAAACGAACGACTCGAGGAAGGAGACTTCAGTGGGATCAAGGACACAACGACCACAGAACCTTCGGTTATGTTGCCAGCAGTAGCTGTCAAAATTGCTTGTTCTTACATGAATCTCTCTTTACTAGTCAGGAGACGCCACAGAGTTCCAGTGTATCTGCCTTGTTTTTATTCGCCTGTTAGATGAAGTAGTTGATAGTGGCATTTTGTGTGTTATTGTTGAGCATCCCCAAACGAGCGAGTCACGCTACGCCACTGATTTTATCACATATTAAACAACCCTGAAGATGTTGCTTACAACAGGAAAGTGAATTCTACTCTATTTGCCAATGCATGCAAATACATGAAAGATGTGCATTAAATGTGACAGAATGTGCAGTACATTGAATGTGACAGAATATCTTGTCACATTCAACTGCGCACTTCACTAAACCCGTTATACAAGTAGGACTACAAATAAAGAATATTCTTATTTGTAAAAGAAATAACTCCATGGGAATCATTAATCAAAGTAGCTGTTATTACTCTATGCTAGGCAACCTGCCCTTGATAATCCATATTAGTGACATTCATGCACAGCAAGTTATCAAAATGCAATTCCAGCAATACAAACAGCACGCAAAGATACATTACACACAATACAAGTAGCCAGTATCCCCAAAGTCATGTGACTTCCGGCCACCGCATGTTGAATCCTGCGCAGTGAGCTCATGCGCACTGTGACCGCTAACTACGGGAGAGAACTAATTGAACTACTGAACTAAATGAACTAACTGAACTAAAAGAACTAGGAATGGTGACCGTCGAACTACGAACGATTGCCCGTGACAGATGAATTATAGTGCACTAAATGGTCGTTCCGTATTGTACCGTTCCTTTTCACGAATAGTTCAATTGAACTAGTTCGTTCGCGATCAACACATCTTACCGTCGTTAATATCTCATGTCGTTAATATTTACATTAGATTTGTTCACATTATTATATGAATGAGTTCACATTATTACATTGATTTGTTCACATTATTATATGAATGAGTACATGAGCTTTAAATAATCTCAAGTCAAGTTTCTCGAGAACGCAAACGTTTTCTGTTAAAACTAGTTCAAAATTCCGCATATGCAGACATGCTTACACAGCATTTTCTCATAAATGGTTCCAATTTTTTCTTCAATCTTTTGGAGCGGATAGTACTAATTGTACTCTTTAATATGACGTAAAGTTCATTTGGGATATTTTTTGTTTTTTCAAATATTACACAAATGTAATTTTTTTGAAAGGTTTCTCACATCTTTAATATACACATTACCAGCAATTTGTAAACATTAATATATTTATGAATGTAAGTGCTTCAAATTACTTCAAATTAAGTTTCTTGAAAACTTTGTTTTGCAAAAATTACATGAATGTAATTTTTTTAAAAAATCTCACACCGTTAACATGCACATTACCAGCAATTTGTAAACTCAATTGTGTTTATAAATTAAAGTGCTTCAAATGACTTCGATTGGAGTGTTTCGAAAACTCAAAAATTTTCTGTGAAAAAGAGCTTCAAATTTCGCATATTTAGTAACGCTTAAACGCCATTTTCTTAGAAACGGGTATAATTATTTTTTTAATTGCTATTTAGAACGAGGTTTTTGTGTTCTGTAATATTCTAAAATTAATACTTCCGTTCTACCATTAGGAAGCGAAAAAATTACGAAAAAGCATGTATTTTGGGTCGTGATAGATGGCAGCTGGTTTTCTCAATATTTATCAAAACTATATCTTCAATTTATATCATTTTTAATTTTTTTGAAAAATACGAGTAGTTTTTCAATAATTTTGTGACAAACATAACAGCCCGCTGTAAAGTTACTGCGTTTCAGACATCCGGGTCGTAAATTAGAATTTGCAATTTTGTATATTATTTCTTTGTTCGTTTTTACATTCGCCCTTTGATATACATTTACACATTAATCTTTAAAAATGATGTATTTTCAATCATTGGAAATAAAAATTGTTAGCTCTTTAAGGAAGTATCGACAATGCAGGAAAAGCAGCAATTGAATTCTGTTCCGCTGTCGCAAATGTCTGTGAAATGTGTATCAATTTTGTGACTTGATAGAGTTGTATGGTATCAGACTTCTTTTCCAACACAAGTTTACAAAACTTTTGTATTATATTTTTATGCAGTTGTGGAATTCACTTAGTTTTGACAACACTGCGATGGGTATAGTGCGTTGTTCGCACTATGTAAGATATATAGGTGTGTTCACTTCCAGTCTAAAACTGAAGCTTATGGGAGGCTAGTTGTCACAGTTCTCGCTGCACAGTGCTGCAATCTTTGGGTCTCATTTGGACAAGGTCGTGATTGGTCGTGTAATGTGTATCAGACAGTGTAAGACAGGGAGTATAAGTCAGACAGCAGTTACACTATAACGGGAAGCTCCTTATTTTCTTGGAGGGGAGAAATTCGAACTCCCCACTCTGACAGAAGCAACGAATCAGAAAGTGGCATCCATTGTGTGCCCCTGTTAACCAATAAGCGGCGAAAGGCGGTCTACCAATTGAAATTGAGGGCAGGCATGAACCGGGACATTTGAAATTAAATTATTTAGCAATTTTTCATAATGGCGGACATATTTTTATACCAATAGAATGTATTTTAAGTAAAATGAATGCGCAGGGCAATTTAGAAGCCAATAATTAATATGATTTTGCATTCTAAGACAAGGAAGGAAAGATTAGTGAAGACGATGCAAAATAAAAAGTAATTTCATATACACAGTATTTAGAAACAAATTATATAAACATACAGTACTTGGTCATACATCAAATAAACAACTTCATTCAATTTTTACAAAACCAATCCTAATATATATATATATATATATATATATATTATATATTATATATTATTATATATTATTATATATATATATATATATATATATATATATACACACACACAAATCAACTCGCTTTGCTGTGGACCAAACACATGAACATTGAAAATTGCCAAAATATATCTAGTGACCACTACTTCTCTAATATTGTCTCATTATCAAACATGCCAAACCTCCATGGTCGTAAAATTTCACGTAATGAAAACCAACTTAATAATAATTTTCATTTGCATTATATTATCCACAAAAACAATTTAGTCAATCGAGTCCTCTACTACATATATTAAGCTACACAATATATTGAAACGCGTCGTTAATTCGACCCTTCACAACAATTATTTGTTAATGGGGACAGGGATTCTTTTCCGGGAATGGGCTCTGGGTTCCATTCTCCTCACCAATGGAAACATGTAGGTAATCTGACTAAACATGAATCTTTATTTAACTGTAGATTACAAAAATTAGTTGTTTTTTACTTTCCCGTATACGTACGTATACACGGAGTGATATACGTAGTATAGGGAAAGTTATGTAATGCTGCGCGAAAAAATGGCCAATTTTCGGCGGAAAAAAATTAATTGCCGGGCAGTGAAAACGAATAAGTGGATAAAACCAGTTGCTAAATTAAGAAAAAAAAACCTCTATCTCGTGGTGTGGTCAAAATCCATGATTTGTTGCTTCTTTATACTTAAAAATCGATTGACGGCATTCGGTCCGTCTGTCCGTCTGTGGTCAACGCTAGCGCCTAAACCGTTCCGTCGATTATCTTCAAAATTGATATTCCCCAGTCGATCTGATTCTAGTCGAAGCTTTGTGATTTTGAAAAAGATTCTTAAAAATTTGGGGGTACTTTATATGAAGCCTCCCGGGGATTTTCAACATTTTCTCAAAAACGGCTCCAAATTTTTCTTTAAATTTCTTGTATCAATAGAGGAAAATACACTTTTTAACATGGCATAGGTCCGATTTTCACGTACAGCTCTGAATTTTCGAAAATTGTGAAAGTTTGAATTTTTTTCGGCGTCTTTCTCCAACTACAAAATTGAAGATAGAGATTTTTTCTTCAAAGAAAATTTGTTCTGCATATTGAGTTCTTTAAAAAAGGTCATGTAAATGTTTTTCACAATTTTGGTAGTTTTCGTGCAATATTGCGTGCAATATGTGCAATTTTAAAAAATTACAAAAACAAAATTTTCTCAAAAACGGCTCCAATTTTTTCCTTTAAACGTTTGGTAGGGATAGTGGTAAATGTACTCTGTCAATGACATAAAAGCCATTTTGGTCTATCGGTTGTTTTTTTCAAAAATTACAAAAATGTAAATTTTTTTACTTGTCTCACACGTCGTTAATATTTACATTATCGGCGAATTTTTTACATTATTATATTTACGAGTATATATGCTTTAAATAATGTCAAGTAAAGTTTCTCGAAAACACTACCGTTTTCTGTGAAAAGTAGCTCAAATTTCGGCATTTTCAGAAATGCTGAAACGTCATTTTCTCGTATATGGCTGCAATTTTTTTCTTGAAACTTTTGTAACGGATAGTGCTAATTACACTCATTAGTATATCGTGAAGTTTATTTTGAGTTTTTTTGTTTTTTTCAAAAATTATATAAATGTAATTTTTTTGAAAGATCTCTCACATCTTTAATATGCACATTATCCGCAATTTGTAAAGATGATAATATTTGTGAGTGTAAGTGCTTCAAATAACTTCAAATAAAGTATTTTGAAAACTCAAAACTTTTCTGTGAAAATGAGCTTCAAATTTCGCATTTGTAGTAGTGCTAAAACGCCATTTTCTCTTAAACGGCACATAATTTTTAAAAGAAAATTGCCATTTACGGCTAGGTTTTGTGTTCTTTAATATTCTAAATTTAATGTTTCTGTTCTACCAATAGGAAACCGAAAAATTAAGAAAATGACAAAAAAATGTACTTTTGGCGATGATAGATGGTAGCTGGCAAGAAAGAGTATGTGGCAATTCCGAATAGCTAGGGAAGAAGCTTGGTCGTTTATTACATACGACCTTTTGTTATAAGGGTGAGTCACGTAACTTTAGCACCTCCTGTAACTTTTGAACGGTTGAAGTTATTGCAATGCAGTTTTCACGGAAGTGCATGAGGGAAAGGGGCTAAAAGATAGTGCATTAATTCTCTTTTATCACTTGTATTTTACAAGATTTTTTAGGTAACTTTGTTTTTTCAAATGGAACTATACATATTTTTTTAGTCCACCATAACGAGCGTAAAAAGTCGAATCCAATGATGTAAATATTGTCATATGTTAGATAAGCATTTTTGATTAATTGTGAATTTTGCGACTGGGGTTTAACGGACATTTTGAATAGTCTACCACACAAGGTCTCCCAGCGCTTCACCAGCATCGCGCGCCCGAGCAAGGGAAAGGAGATTTGAAGATACGAAACATATTCCAAATATTCACAAAACCATTGCAGTTTTTTCCTGAACTGTGCTTTCCATCCTTCCGCATTTTCAGATTTTCGACTTTCTTTGATTGAAGGAATTAAAGGATGGAAAATAAGGATTTGTCATCAGTTTGTATCGTATTAAAATTGTTTATAACTTCAACACCTTTTAATGGGGTTTCATAAGATACGTATTAATGGGATCTTGAAACAAAGCACAATAAGAATAAATAATTAAAACTGTACAAAAAATATTGCGTATTTTGAGCAAACAATTTCGATGTTAATAAGAATATAATAATAACTTAGGGATAGAAATAATCTTATTTCAATAAATACTACTTAAGACAAATCCGTATTTTCAAGCCCTAAGAAACACAAAATATCTGAAAATGGATCATGATGGAAAGGAGAGTTCAGGAAAAAAATGCAACAGTTTGTGAATATTTTTCGTATCCTCAAGTACTAAAATCCCTTCCCTTTCCCGACCCCGCGTTTGCTGGGGGGAGCGCTGCGTGACCTTGTGGGGCTGACAGTTACAATGAAAATAACCGTTAAACACTAGTCGCAAAAAGTCACAATTACTCAAAAAAATGCTTATCTAACATATGACAATATTTATATCATTGGATTCGTCTTTTTACACTTGTCATGATGGACTGAAAAAATATGTATAGTCCCATTTGAAAAAACAAAGTTACCTCAAATATCTCGTAAAATACAAGCGATAAAAGAGAAATCCATACACATATCAATTAGCCCCATTCCCTCATTCACCTCCGTGAAAACTGCATTGCAATATCTTCAACCATTCAAATGTTACAGGAGGTGCTAAAGTTACGTGACTCATCCTGTATATTTACACATTCATATTTTAGAAATTGTTTATTTTGAAATATTTGAAATAGAAGTAAAAAGAATTAATAGATCTCAGAAAAGCGACAATGCAGGATGTACAACAATAGAATTCACTTTACGCTCGCGAATATCTGTGAATTACATGTAATTGTTGTGACCTGATGTAGCTGTATGAAAAGGAGTTATAATTGTCTAATTTATGTTGATATTTGCAAGAAAATATTTAGTTTTCGCACCAAATGCTTTACCATTTGTAGTGAGTAGAATATATTTTATTGCATGGTTTTAGAATACTCTTCTCTAATCCATATATGACCAGACCTTTTTTTTGTTGGCAACATATTTCATATTTATAGAACATGATACTATAATTATAAAAGTGTAGGATAACAATATACAAGTCACCAGCATTTCTATTGTCAAAAATTTAGTGTTGCGAAAACGCAACACTAGGCAGATACAACCTTTTTAACACTTATTTAATAAAGTGACTGCTGCTGCAAATAAACTCGTTACATATAGTAGAATCTTTATTGTGGCGCACGAAATCAGCAATAAACATTATTAAATAGTATAAAACTTAAGCTATCATTAACAAACGGTGCCTCCGATCGGGAAGTCATAGGTTCGAGTCCCAACGGTGGTAGTATTTTCGACACTAGCTACATCGAATTCAGTCGATGTCTAGAAGAGAATTATAGTGGCCGGCTCCTCTGGTCGGTAGTTTTCCGTAGCTTCTCCGATCAACATCAGGCGAATGCCGGAGCAGTACCCTAACAAACAGGTCACGGACCGCGCGCTCTTTCCTTCCCCTTTCTTGTCCTATCCTCATGTCGTTCTTACAAATACATACACTTACACTAGCATACACTATACTACCACACACGCCGGGACACCGTTCGGGAGTTCAGAGCTTGTCTCGGCTGGGACAGTGCCCCACTGGTGGGAGATACCTGGTTGGGGTAAACCCATCTAGTCTATGATAGGTCGGCGCGGGATTTCGCTATCCAATGGGGGAAGATCACCACACCCCAAGAAAAAACGTGCCCTACACTTACGGTACTAATGACCTTAGCTGTTGACGAGCTCTGAATCAATCAATCAATCGAATCTCAAAATATGATTTCGAATTTTATAACCAAAGTGAAATGGTTTGCCCTTGATGTGTTTCAGACCATATCGTCCGTAGTAGGTTATCATTACTTCGTCACAACAAGGCCTATTTTCCCAAATAGTATGCTACAAAAAATTAATCACAAAGTGATTTTAAGAATAGCATATATCACACTATGCCTTATTATAAGTTGTAATTGATCATATGAAAAAACAAAGTGAAGAGCTCCAGTGGAGGTTGAGGGTGCTCAATAAACGTTGGTCTCAACATCATTGACTCTTTCCATTTACTTTATTCATTTCTTTTTATTTGAAAGATTATGATTCTTCCATTTTCTACAACATTTTCTACTATAATAATTGATTTGGTAATAATTGATTGTTCCTTCATTTTCATTTTGTGACAGGCTAATGCGCCGATGACTTGAAAACAATCTGATATTTCTATATATTTGTTATTCTTTACCATCATTTCCCTTCTGCAATCAGCGGTTAACGTATCAAATAGTATGTCACAACAAGATCTTTATCAGTATTCTTATCTGTCATCTATCCTAAAGTCAGGAGGAGCAAAAACTACTACAAAGTTATCAGAATTTTCATATGCCTTCAAATTCTCTTCAAGAATAGCTAAAAATTTCGTCAGTAGTAAGGTTCTTGAAAAAAAAACAATGTTGCTACAGGTATAATAACGGGATCATATGTGTCCAGTGTTGCGTTTTCGCAACATTCATAACCTCCTGAGACCCAGGAATATTTTTTTCACAGTATTGAAATTATATAGTAATTTCTACAATTAATGAATCACAAATAATACCGAAAAAATAAGAAAAAAAATTTACATCTAATATTTTGAGCTGCACGTTATGTCCTCTTAAAAGGACATTGGGTCTTAATTGCATAACAAGAACATAAGGAACAGGATTCATTTAACTTGTTATTAGGTGATTTTAAGGAATCTTAAGAAAAATAAATAGCCTAAACTCTATTTATTTGTCATACTGGAATCATTAATTCGAATAAAACAATATGTAATGCGCTGTGACACTAACAATTTAATAATATAATAACATTCAAGCTGTGTGAAAATCAGCATAACAATTTCTCTGAGCAGTGAGAAATGCCAAATTTAACAGTTGTTTTCATGCTGCATTTTTCATTTCTACACCTTTTTTGAATTTCCCCAATTATTGTGGGTAAATTTTCAGCCCTATGCGAAATCATAAAATTCGAGGGAATTGAACAATATACGAAGGCTGCATCAATGAGGCATTATTTTACGAAAACATTTCTCTTCCCAATCCGGTTCTATTTACAACTGTTTTTGACATGTTTTCCGATTACACGATCAGGAACAAAAGAGTTCTGACCTCGTTTTGGGGCATTTCTACGACCTCTTCCGTGGGTATCCCAACAATTCGTTCTAGTTGTGGAAGTGTGGGGAGTCATCTAATATTGGACTTGGAGCTATATCACATATTTCTGAATTCAATTCAGACTTTTCATCGCTTTCTGAAACATATGTATCAGAATCAGAATAATTTTGTCTTCATAGTTTGTATGTCAAAAGTTTCATCGTCATCGTCATCACCACTTAGACCATCAACATCGGAATCATCGAGAATATTCAAAATTTCCAATTCATTCAGCTCTGAAATTATGAAATAAGTAATATCAATCAACTAATATATTATCATAACCTCATAGTCTACTCTACAATATCCAAAAATATATTCAAGTAGCTAATATCGATACCAATTTATCGCACTGAGGACCCAAGGTCCTTTTAAAAGAACATCGCCTTTGTCACAAGGTATGTAATAGAGACCCAATGTACTTTTAAAAGGACACGCAAATTTTCTACCATTCAGTGAAATGTACATGAACGGAATCGCAAAATTGAACGTTTACACACTTACATTAATCTATTGGCTACGTAAAAATAAAAAAACTAAGTGATTTCAATAATAAAATGACTTCTTATTTGGTTTATTACGGAAGGTTTAATTGTTGTCATTACGCCCTGCCATTGTGAACTGCGGCCTGGTGCCCTCACAACTGCGGTAAAGCTTTGGGGTATGTTCCCGCGCGTAAGAGACATGTGTACCTATCTCCGAAATAAATGTGCAGCAGAAAATTAATTCTAGTCGTAACCAGGAATTTTTAAAAGTTATGTACTTTTAAAAGGACACTGGGTCTCAGGAGGATAATGCAAGAACAATAATTGCCGTATAATTGTAGATGTGAGCAACTAACAGTATTCACGTGTTAAAATAGAAAATAATACACATTAATCATTCAGCTAATAAAAAATATGTCATTACATTAAAAAATACTGCCTTTTTTCTCTTGGATGCGTCTTTTTCCCTCCATCTTCAAGTCACGAATAATACAATTAACACTGAAGCAATAATTACACGAATAACGACCAACACACATTACCAATTTGTTCTCCAAACCTTTCTATTCAAGCACCTAACATAGGATGTGTTGTTGCCCAAAACAGCATTGCTGAAAATTAAAAGTATGCTTCACTGCGCCTTGTTGCTAAAATGCAACATTGGGAATTTATGGGCTAACCATGACCCTGTGAAATGCATTTCTATATTATCCAGGACATCAGGTTCCTTTTTCCATTAGAGGTTTACAAAACTTTTGTATTCTACTTCTGTGCAGTTGTAGAATTCACATAGTTCTGAGAACACTGCGATGGAAACAGTGAGTTTGACGCTTCTTGGTTGAATTGGACGTTGTCAAATAATCGCTAGAATTTTAGTAGCGCATACACTACAATATTTCAGTACTACGTAGCTGTTTTCTCTAATACGGGAAAGTAAGTGCTGTTGTAGCACCACTAGTTCTTTCTTACAATACATCTGTTCTATCGTCATCCTATCCTAAACAACCTCTTATTTATTGACTTCGTATTGCCATAGAATTCCACTCATTGCTTATAATTTTAATGACTATAGGGCCTCCACTACTGATCACTGCTTCCTAATATTTCCCCCCCCACTTTTAATGTTCTTACTTCCGTTCTGACCCACACCTCTCCACTCCGTGACTGCAATCAGCCGATCAGTGATCTCTGTACTAAATGGGTGACTGACTCCCATGCTCCTGCGCGGTAGAAAAAGCATGCCGCTTCATTCCGGGCGTCGCCATATTGTAGTTGAGCAAGAAAACTAGTGTCTATGCATTGTGAGCAGTAGTCCGTTTGAATAGTGAAGAGGTTTTTTACGTGTTTTTTACAAATAGCAATACAAAATGGTGATCTCGTGTTCCGCATACAATTGTACAAATCGATGGAGCAAGGAAACCAAGGTATCTTTTCATCGGTAAGTAGTAATTAAGGTATTTATGTCGTAAAATGTGAGTAGCTACACCAAAAATGATTACTATTTTCTTCATTGCTGCAGGTTTCCATTGAAAAATGATGAACTGAATAAACGGTGGGTTATTGCCACGAAAAGAAAAGGCTTTGTACGTACAATGAACAGCTTTATTTGTAGCGTACATTTTAAACTAGTGGTGCTACAACAGCACTTACTTTCCCGTATTAGAGGAAACAGCTAAGTAGTACTGTAATATTGCACTTTATGCGCTACTAACATCTTCGCTTGGAACTCACTATTTCCATTGCAGTGTTGACAGAACTATGTGAATTCTACAACTTCACAAAAATAGAATGCAAAAAGTTTTGTAACCCTGTATTGGAAAAAAGAAGCCTGATACCCTGGAAATATAGAAATGCCTTCCATTGGGCCATGATTAGGCAAGAGTATTTTAAAACCATACAACAAATTCTCTACTCACTTTAAATGGTACAGCATTTTGGTGAAAAAACCTAAATATTTGCCTACAAATATCAACATATGTTAGACAATTATAACTCCTTTTCATACAGCTCCATTAGGTCACAACAATGACTAATTCACAGATATTCGCGAGCGCAAAGTGAATTCCATTGTTGCAGACCCTGAATTGTCGCTATTCTGAAAGCTATTAATTCTTTTTACTTATTTCAAATATTTCAAATAAACAATTTCTAAAATATTAATGTGTAAGTCTATATCAAAGTTCGAATGTAAGAAACGAAGAATGAAATAATATACAAAATTGCACATTCTAATTTACGACGCATCCAGCTGTCCGAAGCGCAGTAAATTTACAGCGGCCTATTACGTTTGTCACAAAATTAAAGAAAAACTACTCGTATTTTGAAAAATTAAGCATGACCGTATTTATTTTATTTATTTATTAGTTGTTTTTTGTTATTTATTGGTAAAACAGAAACATTAAATTTAGAATATTAAAGAACACAAAAACCTAGCCGTAAATGGCAATTTTCTTTTAAAAATTATGTGCCGTTTAAGAGAAAATGGCGTTTTAGCACTACTACAAATGCGAAATTTGAAGCTCATTTTCACAGAAAAGTTTTGAGTTTTCAAATACTTTATTTGAAGTTATTTGAAGCACTTACGCTCACAAATATTATCATCTTTACAAATTGCGGATAATGTGCATATTAAAGATGTGAGAGATCTTTCAAAAAATTTACATTTATATAATTTTTGAAAAAAAACAAAAAAAAACTCAAAATAAACTTCACGATATACTAATGAGTGTAATTAGCACTATCCGTTACAAAAGTTTCAAGAAAAAAATTGCAGCCATATACGAGAAAATGACGTTTCAGCATTTCTGAAAATGCCGAAATTTGAGCTACTTTTCACAGAAAACGGTAGTGTTTTCGAGAAACTTTACTTGACATTATTTAAAGCATATATACTCGTAAATATAATAATGTAAAAAAATCGCCGATAATGTAAATATTAACGACGTGTGAGACAAGTAAAAAAATTTACATTTTTGTAATTTTTGAAAAAAACAACCGATAGACCAAAATGGCTTTTATGTCATTGATAGAGTACATTTACCACTATCCCTACCAAACGTTTAAAGGAAAAAATTGGAGCCGTTTTTGAGAAAATTTTGTTTTTGTAATTTTTTAAATTGCACATATTGCACGCAATATTGCACGAAAACTACCAAAAATTGTGAAAAACATTTACATGACCTTTTTTAAAGAACTCAATATGCAGAACAAATTTTCTTTGAAGAAAAAAATCTCTATCTTCAATTTTGTAGTTGGAGAAAGACGCCGAAAAAATTCAAACTTTCACAATTTTCGAAAATTCAGAGCTGTACGTGAAAATCGGACCTATGCCATGTTAAAAAGTGTATTTCCTCTATTGATACAAGAAATTTAAGAAAAAATTTGGAGCCGTTTTTGAGAAAATGTTGAAAATCCCCGGGAGGCTTCATATAAAGTACCCCCAACTTTTTAAGAATCTTTTTCAAAATCACAAAGCTTCGACTAGAATCAGATCGACTGGGGAATATCAATTTTGAAGATAATCGACGGAACGGTTTAGGCGCTAGCGTTGACCACAGACGGACAGGACGGACCGAATGCCGTCAATCGATTTTTTAAGTATAAAGAAGCAACAATCATGGAATTTTGACCACACCCACGAGATAGAGGTTTTTTTTCTTAATTTAGGAACTGGTTTTATCCACTTATTCGTTTTCACTGCCCGGCAATTAATTTTTTCCGCCGAAAATTGGCCATTTTTTCGCGCAGCATTACATAACTTTCCCTATACTACGTATATCACTCCGTGTATACGTACGTATACAGGAAAGTAAAAAGGTGATTTTTTGGTCAGACCTGGAACTGTCGTCCCACATCTTAAAGTAGATGCAGTTCCTTCAATTTTCAGTTTCCCTGGGCACCTCATGCCATCAAATAAGCAAGTTCGAAGACAAGTTGTAAGAACTGAAGCCTCATTGACAACACTGAACAACATTGAAATCTCAAAACATGTGTGAGATTTTAATATTACTGTTCAGTTTCTAACACTATTGCTTTTTTGTTGTCTGACAAAATAAATCAAGTACATAAAATATTTTAAATGTTGATTGCATGTGCATTATTCTAGTTTTCTCTTTAGTGAATTTAAGAGCAAAACACTGCATGATATTGGCATGACATATAATTTAAAAATAATAATCCCAAAAGCAAATTCTCTCATGCCAATAAAAACCCTATAATATTAGAGTATGTTCATATTGGATACATGTGTTAATTTTTGTTTCAGAGTGTAAATGAAAATCTCCCTGAGTTTCCCCTGAAGAAGATAATATCAAATGTTCAGTTGATGTAGGGACTCAAACAGAACCTATTATGATGAAACTGAGAAAAATGGGTGAAAGCTCTTCGTGAACGTGTGAGACGCAGGGAGAAGAAAATTTTTACTATGAATGACATTATTATTTTATTGAAAGGAAGAAATGTCTTACAGAGGAACTGAAGAAATTTCTGTCAGGAATGAATGACTTTTCTTTAAAATTAGTTTGGAATTTAGATGAAGAACAAGTTAGGAAATAGTAATGGTAACAGATATTCTGTAGATTTAAATAAGTTTACCTTAAGTGTATATTTTTACTCGCCAAAAGCGTATGCCTATTTAAGGACATCAATACCTTTACCTCACAAATCTGTGATAAGCAAATGGGTGTCAAGTTAAATTGTGAGCCTGGATTTTTAAAATGATGTAATTAAATACATTGCTGACAATCCATCCATTAAGAGTGAATTTGAAGATACAGTTTTAGTGATTGATGGAATGTCGATAAGAAAACAGATGTTGTGGGATCAGGGTGTGAAGAAGTATGTTGGCTTCGTAGACTTTGGCACTTTAAGACAACAAGAAAATGTTGAAGCTTCAGAAGCAATTGTGTTCATGATTGTGTCTCTGAAAAGCAGATTTAAATGCCCAGTAGCATATTTCTCACAAAAGGAATTAAAGGTAGCGTACAAAGCTGAATTGCTAAATTTGGCATTGTCAAAACGTTATAGTGTTGGAGTCAGAATTTGGGGAATCACACTTGACGGGGCAAAATCCTACATTAGTGCTCTGCGTATTTTAGGCTGTAACATAAATGTCTCAAACTGGAACATTTTGTGGGAAGATAGAGCATCCTGATAAGCAATACGATTAGCATTGCATTTTGGATGTTTGCCACATGATTAAGTTAGCCCGGAACACTTTTAGCAGAGCTTCAAGTATTTGAATCTTCTACTGGCCTTGTGGAATGGAAATATATAAAATTACTGAACAATTTGCAACAACAGGAAGGTTTTACTTTTGCCAACAAACTTTCAGGACAGCACATCACTTACGAGAGGAAAGCTATGAATGTAAGTTTGGCTAATCAGACCTTAAGTTGTGGTGTAGCTGATGCCATTGATTTTCTGAGAGCGAGTGGTCATCCTGCGTTCCAAAACAGTAAGGCAGCAATAGAATTTCTCCAATATTTGATAGAAGTTTTGATTTCCTGAATTCAAGAAATCCTTTTGCCAAAGTCTATAAAAGTCCCTTATTTTTAAATAATAATTCTCACTGGATTGGAATTTGTGAAGAAACTGAATCATACATTCGAGGATTAAGGTTTAAGGGGGCTTCGTGGAACATTTGCTTTTGGCCTCATTATCAGCATGAACTCAATAAAGGAAATAGCACTGGGCCCTCTTGACAAGAGAGAATTCACCACTAAAATATTTCTTAACTTACAAAACCTCTCAAGACTATATAGAGTTTTTTTTCTCATGTATTTGCTCTAGAGGAGGCTGGAATAACAATCCAAATGCTTCTCAATTAAAATATGCAATGAGGAAATTATTAGGAAACTCTGTGAGTTCTGTAAATGGAAACTGCACAAATTTTGATGTTACTCTGACTCCAATTTATGAATTCATGTCCACCAAACGTGCACTCACTTCTACTGATGAAGACAAACTAACCAATCAGGAAGTAGAGAGGTTGTGCTCTCTTTTGTATAATGCTTCTTCACTGTCAGAGTACCAGAAAAATATTCTTTATTGTATAGCTGGTTATGTAGCATTTGGTTTAGAGAAGAAAATGAAGTGTGATGATTGTAAGTCAATATTAAAACCTCCATCTTCTGAGCAAAATGAATTTCTGTATTCTCGGCCTAATATTGCTAATGAATCAGCATTTACCAAGTTTGTGAATAGGGGGAAAATTGTTCAAACATCTGACCTTGTTTTCAAAGTTGTAGAACAATGTGAAAAAAATGTTTAAATTGCTTGTGGTGAATGGTGACATGAAACAAAATAATATTTTAGAAAAAACTATCATTTCTATTTCAAGGGTGTTTTCAAAATTACCTTTACCACAACTGCCCCATGATTTTCATAATGAATTTGGTCTCTCAGAGGACCTTCATGAAACGCAAATAGTGAAAAAGATTGCAAGCAAGTATGTGACATTCCGCCTCAAAACATATGGCAAAGATTCACTGAAGAAAAATTCATGAGGGCGAAACAAGTGTTAGACTGCATCTAAATAAAATTATTCTATTTCAAAATGTCTAAAATGGTATTTAATGTGACTAATATTTTATTGTTCATCAGTGTTTCATTTCACATTATCAACCTGTCATCCCATCTGTATTATTTGTATTTGTATCCCTATATTAAATTGACACATTTATTTTGTCTATGAATTCCTTTCATTTCTTTACCAGATTTCACGTCATATTCCTAAGCAGGTAAATTCTATATTCTATGTCAGAAAACATAATTGAGATTGACAGTGACATTAAGGTAATGCTTTAAGAACCCTCGTATTACATGCACCTATTTAAATTCGATTAGAAATGCCTCGGACTTCATTCCTGCATGAAAGAACTAATTGCTAGAATTTTGATTTTGAGTTTTTCAAAATGCTTATCTTCAAAAAAATTGAAAAAAATTCTAAAATAAAATTTTAAATTCAAATTTGAAAAACGTTTTGATCGCAACCCCCATTGAGTTGTATATCATATAAAAGGCCATAAAGAAACTGTAAAATGACACCTGTTCCAGCTCCCTATATTAATTTGGAGAGGTTCTACATCAATTTAAAAATTTTAGGGAACCTAATTTTGTAAACTTTTACATGGGTATATTTCAGAAACAAGTGGAAATATCTTACTCAAAATTTGTGGTTTTCTTGTTCTTCTTTCATACTATCTATGTGTCAAATTTCATCTGAATCTAAAATGGTGAGGTAAAAAACTGTGTTGATTTAATATGGAATGACCCATACAGATCACTGCAGCCGATGGAGCGATGCCTCGCGAAGCGCCAGCGGCGCTCGGGACTCATCGGGTCGCTGGCAGCCGAGGTAGAAGGGGGATGTTCGCCGCCAGCTGCTCCGCCGCCGCTCGCATCCACTCCCAGCATAACACTTTGCCGCCGCGATTTCGCCGTCCACCACTGTTATAGCGGACTCGCCACGCGTCACCCGCCAACGTTCCTCAGTTCTCTGTCCGTAATAAACCTTTTCTCCCACACCTCGCAGTGGGATGCTCAATGCTGCACAGTTTGGGTTCACACTATTTTCTCCTTGCGTCCATTCCCACGCTTCCCGTCTTCACACGGATTCCACCCCGTCTAACACAGTTCACTGATGAAATTTCTATCACTCCGATGACAGTTCCTTATTCCTGCATGATCACTAATACACAGTTACCAAACATTACCAGTCAGAGGCACGGAACTCCACGTGCCTCCGCCGCTACACATTTACCCACGTGTTTGTTTTCATTCACCGATATTATCTTTCCTTTACTTCACTAATACAACCATTTCCACTCACTGTATACCTTCTTCCTCCACATTGTCCCTCCTTACGCTTCCCACTCTCGATGAGCCTGGATTTCAACACTATTCATACTTTCGTTCCCGCGTCATTTGTAAACGTCCTTTCCATTTCCCAGCCATCTCTTCACTGCCGACTTTTCTCGTTGGTCACCACGGTGTAAGATATATAGGTGTGTCAACTAGCCGCCTTTTGGACAAAATTTTTGAAGCCAGTTTGAGGCTAGTTCGTCGCTTATCCGTACGGTGCGCACGATC
>JAHLJT010009395.1:0-78674 GCA_031308135.1 Acheta domesticus | reverse complement strand
TTTATGCAATTTCTCCATATGTTGACGTAGTCCAATGTTGACGTAGCCTTCATTACGGAAACGCATCTAAAACCCAGCAATGAGTTCCCTTGTCCAGACTTTGTCATACACATAAAAGATAGATCACTTAGCAAAGGAGGAGTCATCTTAATTGCAATAAAATCCAGCATAAAACATCACCTAATACCTATATCTAACTTTAAAGAAATAAAAGTAATTGCTCTTAATGCTGAAACAATACAACAATCTTGGACAATCATAACCATTTTATAAACCTCCCAGTCATAAATTAAACATTAACAGCATCAGAAAGCATTCAGCATTCTGAAGACATCTTTGGTACATTTTTTGTTTGAAGTAATTCTGGTGAAATTGAGCCTTTGTTCCTTTTCATTGTATCAATCATAGTAATATTTCGTTTGAGTAACACTTGCCCTAAGTCATAAGAAGTAAAGAAATTATCGCACGTTATATTGTGACCCTTCAGTCCATAGGTCAAATCCATGACGACCCTCAAACCCTGATTTTTACTCTACCGCGTACCCCGTATTATCTCATTCAAATAATATCCACCTATCTTAACAATAGAACCTTGTCAGTCTCCGTCAACAGTCATCATTCAAATTCGAGACCAATAAGTGCAGGGGAAAGTGTAGGGGATAGTGATGATCCCCGTAAAAAATTGTCGGTGTAGCAGTCTTCTTGACCGATCCATTTGCATCCTCGTTCCAGCTTCTCTTTTCCCACGACGACCATAGGGACCACACTCACGATATATTGCGTCAATAAATGTTATAAATTTCGTTCACGTTCGTTCTACCGTGACAACGATAACACCGTGCAAAGTTACTCCTTACGTGCACGCCATTGACCTCGACCGAACACCATCTGACATGCGTGCTTCCTCTACCGCGACCCGATATCATCTGCCGCCCAGATTCATATTCCTCGCCTGTCTAATGTTTTTCTCCTACCCTTGCCTTCCGTTTGTCTTCATGACGCAGAATTGTTCAAGTTGATAAACTCGCTTCCCTCATTGGTTGATTGTTCGTCCGTCTCAATCTGTTTACTCCTTGACCTTTTCCAATATTATTTCGATGTATCCAATTATTTATCTATCACGGAAATTACTCACGTGTCCATACCTATTCAATCTTAATCTCTGATATTTAAATATTCCCTCACTATAGTTATTTGTATCTGCATTCACGCGCAGGCATACACACTCACGTCGTTCATGAACTTTCCTTCCTAGTATACTGCGACCGCGTCTGATAATTTGCAATAACTTGACAGATGTTCATCTTACACTTGTTACACAGCGAGTTCATTGCCCGTTCGTGCCAACAATGCTCCGTGCACCGTCTCGTTCACTGAACCACGCACTACATATATAAAATGATACGACTTTGCACTAAACTTCACATAAATAATTCTCTTCTTTGTTCTGCTATCGCTCGGCATGTTGTTAAAGGCGTCCATCTACTTCAAATTAACAACCTAAACAATCTTGTATCTCCCAACATAATAAAACTTTATACTACTTAATCCTAACTTGACACTATATTACATTTTTATCATTCTACATCAGAGTTTCACAATAAGGTTTCAAATTTCTAATATTGAATAATTCCACCCCCTCACCTTATTCATCTCGCAATGCCAGCACGTTCCGTCCCACCTCCTTTTCTACTATGAACGGGCTACGGTACAATGGAAAACATTTGTGGAACAAGTTCTGCCCCATCGATGAAGAATGAGGAACTTTCACGTGAACCTTGTCCCCAGTTCTGTATTCTTCCATATTCTTCTGAGCCCGTTTACTTCTCTCGCCGGCCATTTCTCAGGTTCTCGAAGATAATTTGGTAATTAACACCGTCTTGAATGCCACTAATCTCCGGCGGAACCGGTGCTTCTCGAAATGTAGTGTCGTTTTTTCTTTAAAAATTGCACCTCCCAAGATGTCCTTGTACTTCCGTGTGGTACATTGTTCGAGCAAGTAATTCATAACACTGGTCAACAAAAAAAACTTTTATGAAATGGTCTGAACTGTTTTAATGAATTTAAGATATTTCGACCTCCAGTAACCCGAATATAACATCTGTTTCTGTACATCAGGTCAGGTTCATCAGGTGAAGTTGAATTGAAGAACAGACAATATGCTACAAAATTATAATTAACTGAACCGAATAAAATGTACGTATATAAACTGAAAAAATGTTTAAAAGTTAATTATGGACTAATTATGGACAAATAGACAGGAAAATGTTTAAATAGTCCACTGTTTGGTCACTGAGCAACACTTATGAAATGAATTTCCTTTTCTTTGAGGTCCGGGAATGGACAAGAGCAGGGATGTCTGTATGGAGATTCCAACAGTAATCTGCCATCATTACTGCATCCCAGAGACCTTGATATCTGTTCTCCATTTCCTTGATCTCCTGATGAAAATGCTCTCCCTGTTCATCACTCATGGCGCCAACGTTGTTAGGAATGTGATCCAAGTGTGAGAAAAGGTAATGCATTTTGATGCTCATGTTGCATCCGAGGTTTCTGAAAGCAGTCAACATATTGTTCACCAGTTCAACGTAGTTAGTGGTCTTCTTGTTGCCGAGAAAGTTTTTTGCCTTCCATGCTTCCAGTTCTACTTCATTCATGTGTGTTTCGAACTGTGTATCTCTGATGAGCTGACAGATTTGTGGCCCTTCAAAGATGCCAACTTTGGCATCTTTGAAGCAACTTTTCAGCTTCTCAGTGGTCAATCCGGGAAAAACCTCGCACAAGTACATGAAGCAGTCGCCATCTTTGTCTAGAGCTTTGGTGAATTGCTTCATCAACCCAAGCTTGATGTGCAATGGAGGGAAGATGATCTTGTCTCTTTCCATAAGAGAGTTGTTGATGATGTTGTTCGATCTGCTGGGTACCAAGTCCTCCTTGGGAGGCCAGTCCATCATTGTGTAATGATGAGCCCTGTCCCTACTGTCCCACATGCACAGAAAACAGGGGTACTTGGTGAACCCTGATTGGTGTCCCAACAAAATGTTCACCATTTTCAAATCCACCCAATCCATGGATCACACTGATGGTGATCATAACGAATTTTCTCCAGAACATATTTCACGGAACATTCCAGAACATATTTCACTTCTCCTTCAGTGTAGTTGAGTGCGCCAGTGGTACAGAGGCATACAGGTTGCCATGGTGCAGCAAAACATATTTCAGAGAGCGCTTGCTGCTGTCGATGAACAGCCTCCAATGTTGGGGGTCGTATTGTGCCACTCCGAGCTTGTACAGAAGGCGTGCAATATCAATACAGTACAGCAGATCCTTCTCTTCACAGAAATATTGTAGGTAGTCTTGATGTCTGTTGCGGTAGAAGGTGATGCGAACTCCCTTGGAGAGACAGTTTTTTTTCCTTCAATATGGATGCCAATAGTTCGGCAGATGACTTTGAGAGGTTGAGATCGCGAACGAGATCATTTAGCTCCATTTGCATGAAGTATTCTGGAGCACAACTTTCTTAACCACGTAGTCTTCCTCATCATCAGAAACACTGAGGATGGGGGATTCTTGTTCGCCAATGTCCGGAAGTTCAGTAAACACGGTACTGGAATGTCTTCAGAACGGGCTACAGGACGACGTGCTGACTGCAGATTTTGATATATGAGGCTGTTCCGTTTGTTTCTGTTTATACCACTCACTTTTATAGCGCAGAAGTAACAATCTGTTACATGGTTGGTAGGCTCTCTCCAGACAATGGGAACTCCAAGCTTCAGAGCCGTCTTCTGGCCCTTGCTCCACCCACGAAGATACTCGGTGCATTTCTTGCATACTATGTGTGGTGCCCAATCTTTATCTTGGTCACCTAGTGCCACTTGGAAGTAAGCAAGGTTTATGAAACTTATGATTGGATTCCTGTTTTGCACAAGGGTATATTCGCCACAGATGTAACAAAACACATACAGCCTATTTCTACACGATCTTCTTTAGGACGCCATTTACTTCACATAGACACTATAATGAAAGGAAATGTGTCACTATTAATTCAGGGCAACGAAATTTGACATTTCTGAATGCAACACACACACAAGTACTATAATGACAAGTTAGCTACTATGACATGTAGTAAAATACAGGAATTTTTTCCGGAAATCACTTCGGCTAAAATTGACAATGGCACAAAAATCTGACCTGATGGAGCAAAACCATTGTTGGTTTTGAATTCAGGGTATAGAAATGAACATATATCAGCTGGAGAGAGTTAGACCATTTTTTGCCTGTTGACCAGTGTATTCAGTACCTCTTCCAACCATGTAGTATGTCGATCCTTGACGTTCGCTCTAAACAGCCTCGAAATCTCCTTCATCACACGTTCGCTAGGATTGCACTGCGGCGATCGAACGGTTGTATGTGCAACCATGATTCCCTCTTCTTTTAATTCTCTAATACACCTTTCACTGGTGAACTGTGACCCTAAGTCAATTACTATTTTCTCTGGGGTTCCAAATATTTTACAAACTTTTCGCAAATGACTTAAGCACGTGGATGTGTTCGCCTTCTTTATTAGAAATATTCTCACAACTTTCGAGAAAACATCTAATATTACTAGTAAATATTAGTTTCCGATTTTTTTAAGTAATGGCCCATGTAAATCCGATACATACAACTCGTGCGGCTTTTATGGGATAATAGGCTCCAGAGGACCGGCGTATCCTTTATTCGGCTGTTTGGTTTTCTGACAAAGGTCGCAAAACTTTACGCACTTACGGATAATTTTACCCATTATTTTTCAATAACAGTGCTCTTTAAGGATCATCTCAATTTTTTATTCCCCGAAATGACCCAAACGCTCATGGGTTGACATGATAATTCCTTCCTAATTCTTTCTGGCCATACATTAAACATTCCGTCCGTACGACCTACTCGTTTTCACAAAATTCCATCGTACAGTTTCCATTGTTTTCTAACAACTTCCACATGTGGTTCTTCTCCTTGCCGTGTCTGATTCCCTTCTTCTAGTTGTTGCTTCATCTTCCTTCCCTCCTCATCCTCTTATTGAAATTTAATTATTTCTTCTTTCGTCCACTTTGGTTAAATGTCAGGAATCTGTAACACGTTGCAAACGTCCTGGCGATACTCTTCTTTTTCCTTAATCTTTAATGGCAATAAATAATATGGTAACAGATTCCTCTTCCCTTCACAATATTCGATATTAAATGTGAACTGTTGTAACCATAATAACTAGCGTAACAACTTATCATTATGATCAAGAAAATCAAGGTCTTATGATCAGTGATGATCGTAAAAGGTTGTCCCATTAACATCGATTTCAATTTTTTCGTAGCCCGTAAAAGGGAAAGGGCTTCTCGCCCTGTAACATAAAAATACCGCTCATTTGTTTTGAGCGCGCGGCTTTCCAAGGCAATAATATGTTGCTGACCAGCGTCGTCCATTCGGAACAGGACTGTTCCGAGGGCGTATCCACTATCAGCCTGGAGGTACATTCTCTTATCAAAATCGGGGTAATTTATTACGTAGGTTTCCAAAAATAACCTCTTCAATAACTCAAAGGCTTGCTGACATTCTCTACTCCACCCCCATTTCTTCCCTTTCTTTAATAGACCAAGCAATGGGTGTATAATATCCGCATAACCTTTACGGAACCGAGCGTAATAATTACACACTCCCAATAATCGACGAACCTCTCGTACGTTCCGCGGCCTTGGCAAACGGATCATTTCACGCATCTGTTCTTGTATTCGCATTCCCTCTCGCGAAAATACGTGACCCATAAACTCGATTTCTCTCCTCATAAACTGACATTTTCCCAAACTTAATTTCAAATTTCTTTCTTGGAAGATGTTAAACAACCTTTCTAAATCTCGTAAATGTGCTTCCGAATTTGATAAAAATAATACTATATCGTACACGTACATAATTACATAAAACACGTACTTTAAGTCGGGTAGAATTACATCATTTAAATACAATATATCAATGCAGCCCCACTGTTGCGAAGTCCAAACGCAACTCGTTGGAAACAATGAGTTTTACTCTCAAATGCGAAACACGCATACTTATGACATTCTGGTTCTATCGCCATCTGCCAATAAGAAGCTGTAAAATTCAGTTCGGTAAATAACGTCGAGCATGGCAACTTCCGTATCATTTCTCCAAATCTTGGTGGGGATTCGTGTCGAGGTACAGTAATATTATTTAGCTTGCGAGCATCTATGGAAATGAGGATCTTATAATTCTTCTTCTTGACGATTCCAAAGGGACTGATATACGGAGTCATCATCTTCTTTATAATTCTCTTATTTTCCATTTCTTGCATCCTTGACTGCGACGGTAAGCTGCTCTTTGAATTTTGCGTCTGCTGTTTGTATCGCATTTATTTCAAGGTCCTGACCATCCCCCGGTTGCGAATTCTAAGCAACGGACGTACGGTTCGTCGGCATGAAACGTAATCGTTACGTTTCCTACATCCACGACCGCTTTGTGCGTTCTTAAACAGTCCAATCCGATTATCACATGGCGGATCAACCCTTTCACAACAACAGCAGGTGCGTCAATAGTCACGCCACTTACTACGAGCTCCAGCCACACCTGCAATCCTCGACAATCTAATAGTCTTTTGTTTGCTCCTTGAATTTTCAGTTAACGAGTCGGTAATTCTTCTAACACCACTCAATCTTATCTTTCAATCTTAAATATAACTCTTCTGAAATTGCCGTTATATTTTCCCCTGTATCAACTAAAGCTTCCACCGGCGTCCAGAAACATTCGTCCCGCAATAACAAACATTGGTTCTCAATTTGTTACTCCTCCCTTCCTCCGACACCATTATACTGCCCACAATCGGTACTGCCACTCGTTCTCCCTCGTTTGAGACGTCCCACATTCCCGACTCAAACGACTTCTTTTTTCCACGACGGTATTTATTTGCTTTCCATCCCTTTGCTTTTCACCTTTGTTCATCTTAAAATACTGTTGACTGCTCCCTGACTTTTCTTGTTTATTTCCCGTTCATTTCTTCCTTTCTTTCTCCGTACTGTTTATTTTTCCCATCGGAATTTGGTGCCGAATCATGATCATCGTTTCGATTTTCATTCGAATTTCGCGCGGCGTCTTCCCATTGTTTCCTCGGGTTTGATCGAATCTATTTAGCTGCTCTAACAATTCATCAATGATGGATGGCATCGCAATCCACAACAAATTTTGGAAGTGCACGGACATTTGACGAATAATTACGCGAATGAGTTCATGCTGCATATAATCCTCGTCACATGCTTTAAAAATCGCAATGCACCATGCTGCGTAGTTGGCCATTCCCTCAATACTTCATTTCCTGCAACTTTGTGACATTATTCGATAAATTATTTCGAATTTCTGGTGGTCGTTCCAATAACGTTCTGTAAATTTAATTTTCCATTCCCGGTAATTTCGTGGTTCTGGATCTAAAGCTCACATCCAGTTCTGAGCTGTACCCGCCATTGCTTGTTCCACCAATAGCATTTTGAAATTTTCGGGAACATTATTAATAACGAAAAACGTTTCTAACTCCTTTAAGAAAGACCACGACTGTTCTTTCACGTCCCCATGATAACGAATATTGCTCGCTAAATTAACTACTGCTTGGGAATGCACAATACTACCAGTGGCTCTCATAGAATTAATTTCTTGCTGCAGTTCTGTGATTTGCTGTTTCAATACGGTAGTTTCATTATTAACAATATACGAATTTTGATTTTGTGACTCACGCAATCTCCGAATTAATATTATTTCCGATTCCTCCATTTTATTTTCTACTAAAACAATTCTTTTGTCGTGCTGCTGAGTTGTTTTTAATAATCCACTAACATTTGACTCGAGACCGTGCATTGTTTTCAATTGTTGTCCGAGTTCCGTTTCAATCTCAACTATTGCTTCCTTAACAATTGTATTTGACTGAATAATTTTATTATCTGTTCTGATTTAAAATCTTCCATATCGGAGACTACCTTTTGCTAAAAATCTAAATTATTTATTTTAGCGTCTGTATTTGACTTGATGTCTGCTAATTCCCGACGCATTTCAACAATATTTGATAGTAATCTAGCTATCCTAATGTTTCAAACATTTTTCTGCATAATATTAATTTCCGTAATTTTCCCTTTTATTTTCCTCAAATTTAGCATTTAATTGAACATTAGTTTCACTCAAACATTGCTGAATAACTAAATTATTCTGCTGCATTACTAAATTATATTCCTTAATAATTTCTCTCTTACTTCCTTCAAAATTAGCCTGTAATTTCTCATTATTTTCGTTGATCGCTGCCTACAATATTAAATTATTTGCCTCTAACTTATCTTCCGATAACATTGAATTTTTTATTTGTATCATTTCCTTCTTATTTTTTGACAACAAATTCAAAATCAATTGCATCATATTGGCGTTCTCTGGATTCCTATCGATAACTTGCGGTGTTACCGTCTCGTCGGTATCCTCCATGCGCCGACTCGTGATGCATCCATATGTTCCTGTGGCTCTATGTTTAATCAGGGAGTACAAACTTTCTTCATCAATTCGTTCTTCACTGGCGACAGAAATTGTATCACTATTTTCCCGTTCCAAAGCTTTTTGCCCAGATTTACTACGCATCTCCATTTTTAATTCCGTTGAAATAGAACAATTAAAATTTAAGATGACTATCACGTACGTATTACGAATTTCAATATTCTTGTTATTTAATATATAACAACTAATAGAACAATACCAAATATCATTATTTCCTCTATAATAATTGTTACGTAATCTTTTGCTTGTAATTTTATAACCAAACTTTGTTTTCCTCAATTAATTTATTTCACCTTTCGTAGAATATTTTCCTTTTTATTTAATTAACTGCGGCCCCACGTTGCGGCGCCAATTCTGGAATTTCCTTCGTCTTTCCCACGTCCCATCTTAATTAATTAATAACCAAAAAATGCCTCACGATTCCGAAAATATCCTCCGTATTCTAATTCGTCCATACACAAATATTTACACTGCCCAGATCTTGACGTGGGAACCAGACTACAGAATAAATTTATTTGTAGTGGGTTCACTGTAGCTACCTATCCAGGTATTTAAATTAAATAAAAAGAGAAAAATACAATTTAAAATGTCTTTCTCCCCGATTGAATTGTTGTTAATATTTCTTACCAAATAATAATAATTATACCTTCCTTCAAGCCCGTTGTTCCATTGTGCAGTAGACACTGCGTATGCAGAGAGTGTGCGTGGGCGGAGAGATCACGTCTCTGGAGTAAGCATCTGTAAAGGGAGTATCTCCAGAGACTGTAGCTCTCGAGAATAAAGTTTTGGAGAGCGCATGTGTGGAGGGTGCACCATTAGAGTCATTTGACGGTACTTGTCTAGAGCATACGTATGTTTATGGTGCACTTCTGTAAATTACGTCCCTAGGGGAAGTGTCTCTGAACGAATGGGACGATTGTCATCAAGAAGATGCGTTTGTTGAGGTTGGGCCTCTGAAGATTGCGCCATTGGGGAATTGGCATCTAGAAAATTGTCATCTGGAGAAAGCGTCTGTAGAGTTGAGTCACTGAGAATGCGCTAAATGGAGAATTTTCTTCTAATCGATTTGCTTCTTGTAAAACAATACGGTTAGCAAAAAATGCGTCTCTTAGGCTATGCATCTCTGAAGAATGCGTTGCTTTGCCAGAAGCGCACTGAGTGGCGCCGTGTGAAGGGCTCTGACGTGTCTTGTCGCTGCGTGTGCAGGGCGCGCGGGGCCAGGAGCAGCGCGAGGGCGAGGGCGAGGGCGAGGGCGGGCGTGGGCGTGGCGGCGCCGCCAGGCGAGGGCGGGTGCCGCGGGGGCTGCTGGAGGCGCTGGGCGTTGCTTTGCCAGAAGCGCCTCTCGGAAGCGCTGCTGAGTGGCGCCGTGTGAAGGGGCTCTGACGGGTCTTGTCGCTGCGTGTGCAGGGCGCGCGGGGCCAGGAGCAGCGCGAGGGCGAGGGCGAGGGCGGGCGTGGGCGTGGCGGCGCCGCCAGGCGAGGGCGAGCGGCCGCGGGGGGCGGCGCGGGGCGCGCGGGGCGCGGCGCGCGGGCGGCGCGGGGCGGCGCGGGGCGGCGCGGGGCGGCGCGGGGCGGCGCGGGGCGGCGCGGGGCGGCGCGGGGCGGCGCGGGGCGGCGCGGGGCGGCGCGGGGCGGCGCGGGGCGGCGCGGGGCGGCGCGGGGCGGCGCGGGGCGGCGCGGGGCGGCGCGGGCGGCGCGGGCGGCGCGGCGCGCGGGCGGCGCGGGCGGGCGGCGCGGGGCGGCGCGGGGCGGCGCGGGGCGGGGCGGCGCGGGCGGCGCGGGGGCGCGGGGCGGCGCGGGCGGCGCGGGCGGCGCGGGGCGGCGCGGGGCGGCGCGGGCGGGGGGCGCGGGGCGGCGCGGGGCGGCGCGGGGCGGCGCGGGGCGGCGCGGCGGGGCGGCGCGGGCGGCGCGGGGCGGCGCGGGGCGGCGCGCGGGGCGCGGGGCGGCGCGGGGCGGCGCGGGGCCGCGGGGCGGCGCGGGGCGGCGCGGGGCGGCGCGGGGCGGCGCGGGGCGGCGCGGGCGGCGCGGGCGGCGCGGGGCGGCGCGGGGCGGCGCGCGGCGGGGGCGGCGCGGGGCGGGCGCGGGGCGGCGCGGGGCGGCGCGGGGCGGCGCGGGGCGGCGCGGGGCGGCGCGGGGCGGCGCGGGGCGGCGCGGGGCGGCGCGGGGCGGCGCGGCGCGGGGCGGCGCGGCGGCGCACATTGGGCTGAAATGGCCCGAAATGCACGCATTGGGAGAAAAAAACAAAATTTGCAGAAAACGGCAAATAATATGACTCTGTATGCTATTTATGAGTTCCTGAATCCAATTTCAAGTTTTATATCACATTTTGATAGCGATATATATAAGAAAAAAGCATTCAAAACGAAGCATATTTGTCAATGAAATTAATCTCCATGTTATTTAAATGGGAAAATAGGTCTCACTTTAAAAGGCTGTAACTTTTTTTCTCCTCCGTCCTCCTCAATAGGACTTTTAGGAAAAGTATTCTATTATATAACTACATGTTAAGATTAAATGCAGCTGCGTTCCACCAGCGTCCGTGAAAATGTACAGCGTTTTGTAAAAAGTTGAACATACCAGAAAAGCCACGCGCCATGCTCGGAACCTGCGCATGCGCGTGAGCACGCGCGCGTTTTGCTACCAGTGGCTATCATGCCAATTGGAGATCAAACATTTGAATTTTGTCACCTACATTATTTCATTCAGAAGATATTGATTGTAATAAGCTAATGAGGAAAGTAACAATATCAAAAAATTACGACGAAAAAATACATAAGAGCGTGAAAAGAGATGCACATATCAATTGTAATATCGTCAACATTAGGTTTATTTCTTCGCTAGAGTTGGTAACAAGAGTTACATCCTTTACTTCGCTCTGCAAGTTGCTTTTTAGAGTGTGAGTGTCATACATGCTACTATTTTGTACATAATTCTTGTGACACGTTTTTCAAGAACAATTATTTGTTTGTTTCAACTGCAATAATTGAAGGAAAAAGTGAATAGTTTATTTTCGAGCTAGTAGGACAAAATTATATCAAGCTATTTAGTGTTTAATTGCGTTTTCACTAGTGAAAGATAATATATCACAACTACTTTCAGCAGAGTGTGTATTTTCGATCTTATTGTATTATGTTATACATTGCAGTTGCAGTTATATGATTTTGTAACTTAATTGTGTATGTCTTACACAACATAACCTATGAAAAGCAATCTAACGTTTTTCTGGAAATAACATTTGCCAAGTTGCTGTAAGCAAATGCAAATTAAAACAATCCATGGTGTCCGGAAAAAGAAAAAATATCTTATTAAATCAGCCTCTCACATTTGACCAAGTGAAATATTACCCGCAAGTTGACATTTGTTTCTCATTGTTTTAAGAGCCGTACAAAAGTAATGATAGCATTTCTTCACAATTTTCCATGTTTATGACTATCAAAAACAGTAGCATTCTTGTTGAATTGAGGAAATTGTTTTTGTAGGTTCCTCTCTAAATGAACAGAAACATTACGGAAAGAAGCAAGATCAGATGATCATCCCAAAGAAGTTTTGAAGAAATCTTATGTTCACACTATGTGAATAGATGTAAAGAGTGTTTGCTTTAGTAATTTATGTCAAGCTATTTAATTTGTTTTCAGACCAATGTTGGGGCTTGAAAAGAAGTTTCAAAATCTTTGTTAGAAATGTAGCAACATACTCTTCTTTGAGGTATGATTTTGAAACCATACATTTTTGTTTATTCAAAACATTTTAAAAATTTTATCCTGAAAAACAACAACAGACATGGTTTCAAATTTAAGGTCATTCAATCAGTAAATCTACAAAATATATGGGAACATTCTGATTGTCTTTCTAAAAAAATTAACATTATTTATCTCTTTAGAATTCAATGAAAACCTTTAAATATAATAATTTGGAGGGTAGTACTAGGTAACACTCTAAAGTGTTTACAGGAAAATTAAAAAATATTGTACACTTTCAAAAGTTGTAAAATTTGTACATTGTGTTTAAGAAGTTTTGAAATATGTTGTCACATGTTTGTCATATGTTGACACAAGTATGTCGTCAATTGACAAAATGCACATTGTTGTCAATAATGTGTATTGCTATAATTGATTTTTTCATACATGTGATGTACTGCTTTTGTCACATGTTCCCAATGAAATTATTCAGAATGCTGAGATATAAATATAGTAATAAATATTGTGTATTGTTTGTTTTGTAGTAAATAAAATTACTTTTAAATAAAATTTTGTTACTCCATAATCAATTAAACTGTCCTCAAAACTTCTGTAATGATATTTTTGTGCCAAAAAATATAACAAATCTCCCAAAAATAAATTTATTTGTGATTATAGAATTGATTTTTTTGTTATACGACTGTGGAAATTACTTTTGAAAAGAACTTAAATATTTAATAGTAATTCTTTAATTTTTAAATTAAATTGTAAAGAATTAGGCTGTGTTGCTGGAGTTAGTTATCAAGATAGTGGTAAAACGTCTTATAAACTTGGATTTTTGAAAAAATAATGAGTTTCACCACCAAACACAATCTCTAAAATTAACTTCCATTATATAGTATACTAAAGGGCATCACAAGTACGTCTTCAACATTTTCCAAGTTTCTCTTTCCTTTTATTAAATATTCAAGGCAAATTTTTGTTCCATTTTCTAAATATCTCATCTAAAACTATTGGTGCTAAAAAGCATATATTTTGTCACAATATTTGCAATTTGAAATTTCCAAAAATTCAGAGAGCCCAATGAAAATGAGATACATGACATTCTTTTAAAGTCTCACTTCTCTCCGTGGGAAAAATTTATAAAAACATTTTGAGTAGTTTTTAATTTTTTTAATTTCACAAATTTCAAGAGCAAATTACGCGAAAACGACTCGTTTTTTTACAAAATTGTACATGAACTTTTTGAAACGGCTTTTGTTTTCGTTCAGATCGATTGGGAATACCTTAAGTTAAGTTTGAAATAGATAATTTCCAGTTAAGTTTTGAGAAATTTAGTTTCAAGTTGCCGTGAGGAATTTAGTTATTTTGTTTTAGCAAATGCTTTACAGAATTCTGACACTCATCTGTTAGTTCGAGCGGCAGTAGGATGGAGTACAACGATGCATGGAGAGGCGTCTGGTAGCAAGTCTCCGTTGAATAGGTCGTCTGCACTAGACGTGTTGGTAGTTCTGCAACGTACTAGGATGTCTGGGAGTTCCCTGGAGAAACTCGAAGTTCTGTTGCAGATAATCACTTCTTCGACACTCCGCAATAGTTTTAAGTGTTGTCCGTGTAGGAACGGTACAATTAATTGAGTAGTTCAAGAAGCGTGTGCGACACAATTGTATGTTGCCGAATATTACCAGCACCGTTAGTTGAAGATTTCGAGAGAGTTCGTGCGCACAGTAAAGTTGGCTACCGTGTATGAACGGTATAATAGTTTGGGAAGACGTGTGCACCACAATTGTATATTGCCGAATAAGACCGACACAATTAGTTGAAGATATGTTACCGAATATTAGCGACACCGTTAGTTGAAGATTTCGAGAGAGTTCTTGCCCACCACACAGTTGTTGTTCACATACGAACGGTACAATGATTATTTGAGCTGCACGAACGAGCGTGTGCACACCACAGCGGACAGGCGACAAGTCATTTTGTATTAAGTTGGCCGGCCGGCGAGGGCCGCGTCTGTGTGTCTGTCTGTGTGAGGTGCTAGCGTGGGAACCGCGCGAGCCGGGCACTGGGAGGCCGATCGCGTGCAGTGGGGGTTCAGAAGAGGGGAGGGAGGTCGGCGAAGGCTTCCGTGACTTTCTTTGTAAGATTGACCATGCTCTTTATCTAATGATCAGTTTGGAAATAATTTCGAAATTTTTGCATTAATTTAAGAGGATTTGTATTCGAATCTACCTTCTTTGCAAATATCAAGAACAAAATATCCCTGAGATGTTGTTTACCTAAATATTATGAATTCCACATGTGACAAGTGAATTCCACCTACGATATGAATTACACATTACAATTTTAATCCTTGGTTTTAATGAATTACACATTTTATTTTTATAGTGTTTCATTTGTTCAGAGTTGTTTACACTTATATACTTAATAAGAACTAAATTACTTACATTGAAATTTGTATTTGAAATACGTTGTACTTTTTATTTCATTAATTAATAAGAATTGCAGAAAGAAGAAAGTAATGCAGTAATGTTCATATATATATATATATATATATATATATATATATATATATATATTGTGACGTGCCGACTGCTCGGGGTCAATCGTGACTTACCCGTGAAGTGGCACGGTACAATAAATTTGTTTGTTTCAGGCAGGGCTCGGGATCTTTTTCGCGAATGTGGACCCTGGGATGTTCGGGGTACAATAAATACATACAGTTTATTATACAACGACAGTTTGATGTTTATTCATCTAATATAACTATTACACTTTCGAACACTGATCCCCTATGCAATGATTACTATGTTTTGGTACCAAAACTTAATACCTTCAATGCTAGCATCATACCTGTTACCACCTGGGTCACGTCGCTTCGTTGGGGCCCGGCGCCGATGGTGGCGGCGGCTTCGGCTCCCGTCGCGTGGTCCCGGAGCCGTTCGGCCCCCAGCCGGAGATGAGTAGGCAAGTGTTCGCCCCTCACGCTGCTCCACGCGTATATTCTACACTAGTGCATCTAATTAACTTATGCTTGTCCTGACAGTCTGAACTCCAGATTTGGGTTGCAACTGATTATGCTAAACACGTTACACTATATTACTCTCTGAATCACCGGTGAAATATCGGTAACCTATACCCACGTGTTCTTGTTCTCCTCACGCGTCATCATACAGTTTCATTATGGAAAGTTCCTATACATTGAAAACCCGTCAGACACTGCTTGATCGGTCTCACAAATGATCACTGGTTCAGTCACTGTCTTGTGCACTACACATTCTATCTTTCTCCAAAACCTACGTTCGCGATGCATGTGCTCACGCTACAGGCGGGTTTCACACTCTTCGGTTTACCATACACTCTATCCGTTGACTTCCCAATGCTGTTCGGTCTGCATCACACTTCTTTAACGGTCCGAAATGTAATACTATGCAAGTCTATTAAGTTATTCAGCACTTAGGGGTACTTTTCCCCAAATAACTCGCACCGCTCGCGCACCACCTCCGTCCGCTAGCGTGGCTTCCGCTCTCTCTCTTTCTCAACCGACTTCTCGCTGTCCTCCCCTCGTGTCTCGCGCTCCACGTAACGCCCCCCTTCCCCTCCGTGTTGCCATGCTGCCTAGTTATGCTCGCGCCGTTTGTATGTTCTCTGGTTGTTTAAGTTGAAATGTATCGCGTTTCTATTTAGAGGCGCGGTGCGTTTCAATATATATATATATATATATATATATATATATATATATATATATATATATATATATACCGGGTCTTTATCGTATCTTGCAACCCAGGTCTGGAAACACCAACTCTTGTTTTGCCAATTTGGCAACGCGTGAAATACCTTCGACGCCCTTTCACTTTTAGCGAAGCCCGGTCGCGTGCCCTTAGATTTCGGGCTGAGAGAATGTGTCTAATTTTAGTTGGAAGAAAGAGAAAGCACGTATTCTGTCCTTGTTACTCTTCAACGTACTGCAGCCACTACACTGAAAAGAGTAAACGCCTGTCTCTTCATAAACGGTGGTCACTTTGAGCGTTTACTCGACTGTTAGTTTTTTGTCATTTTAAGATAATTATATTTTATTACTTTTTATTAATTATTTTCAATAATTATTAATGTACTTATTTACATTTTATTAGTATTTTTAACAATTTTATCGGTCACATGCGTCTTTAGCCCATTTTAACATGCAACCCTACAGGCGTGTACCTATCGGTATGTTAAGCAATTTAACATCCTTAGGATCGGGTTTTAACATCTTTGGCAACGTGAATAAACAACCATTGATTCATCGCAAGTCAAATGTTTATTAAGAAAGAAACAAGTCGGTGTAGAGAACAAATCAGATTCAAATAATTCAGAATAAAAGTAACTCATATTAGTTTTTGAGATAATTATTGTTCATTGTAATAGGTTTTAATAGTGCAGTTAAAATGTGTTTTAGGTAAATTAATTTCATTTTCCTCGCATTCCATCAAATGAAACTCTTCGTCGGTAATCATATTTACGGACGATCTGAGGTGTCGCCACTGGAAATCGACGCGCCAACTTCCTCACCGAACGTCATTTCTTTAGTTATCTTTAACTTCAGGAGAATTATTTGTATCCAACTTTTTTCAAACCACGGTATACGAATATTGAATAGATATATCGCAAGCAATACCCCACAATATTATAGTAACATGCCGCAACAACAGAATTCATATGTTTACTATCGCAATAATATAAATTTTCGCATAAATCGTGAGATTGACCGATAAAATGCTGAACATACCACAAAATGTTACAGTGTTATTACTGCCTCGTCCAAATTAAAAATCAAGGCTCCGCTACGCTCCACCTCGATTTTTAACTTTTGGCCTCTGCGGTAATTACTCTCATAACATTTCTAGGTATGTTTATTGTCTGTTACTAAAGTTTTCTTATTTGCTTAATATGCAGATTCCATAATAATAATACATTATTATTATTGTTATAAAATGAAGAGCTAGGTGGTAATATTTCACGATATATCTTTTCGATTTCTCTCTGAGCTGGCTTTACTTAAATAATTATTGTTACGTTGCTGTAAATAAATCGATAACTCCCCTCCAAATTAATATTACAGTTTTGTTTCTGCAGCATACTGGACAGAATTGCTTAAAGAGACGTTTTGTTTCCACGCTCATGCCTCAGCCCACCCCACCCCACCCACTCTGTGCAGCGTGAAAATATTTCGGCATGAGAGCCGTGTACCTGCCCGCCGACACTCTTGAATGAGATCAACAAAGGAAATTTATATTTTCAATGATGAAATTGTAGGAAGATGATAAACAACCTTTTTAATTAGGATTACGATTTTTATTAATAATTCAAATTCCACTGATCATGTATTTAAACTTAATAAATGTCATTAAAAGTACTTGAACGTGTTGTAATTACCATTTAAATCTTAACTTTCTTTCTTTTGACATATAATACATAACTCCTCCAAAATTCCCAAAAAATTTAATTTTGGGAAATTCGATGACTTTTCAAATTTTGATATTCACTATTTTACAATTTTTACAGCAAATTCGCAATCAACGCCCTCACAAACCCTATAATATGTAGTTTAGATAATATTGAATTGAATTCCTAAAATTAGGATCACCATTTTGAATTTTACAATCTGAGATCAAATTTGCAGTAAATTACCTCACAATTTTCATGGTATACTTCATGGTATACTTGTGGCAAAACTGAATTCCAATTTCAAAAATAGTCACCATTTTGGATTCGCCATTTTGAATTTGACTATTTTGATAGCAAATTCGAATTTAGCATCCTCTACAATCCAATGGTACACATTCCTTTACTATATTTTCTAAATCTATCTATTCCTGTCAGGCTTGTGTGTTTTTCTAATCTCCGCCAAAACAGCATGAATATAGTTGTTGAAAATGAGGGTGGCGCCATCTGTAATTTGCAATTGTTTACAAAATTTAGTTATTTTAGATCTTATATTAAAGATCTGTAGCGCACAACAACATTTTGGAGGCCTTATTTTAAAATAATTGCTCGTGAAACTCAATGCGCGCGTTTCTGCCCGTTTCAGCCACTGTGCGGCGCCGCCAGGCGAGGGCGGGCGGCCGCGGGGGGCTGCTGGAGGCGCTGGGCGTGCTGCTGGCCACCGCCAACCCCACGTCCCTTCCCCGCGCCGCACCCGCCCTGCTCCGCGCGCTGCTGTTCTGCTGGAACGTCGTGGCCATCCTCCTGGTGACGGCGTACAACAGCGGGCTGCTGGCGCACCTCACCGCGCCGCACTTCCCGCCGCCCGTCGACTCTCTGCAGCAGTTCGTCGACGCGGGCTTCTACTGAGGCACCTTCACCGCTATCCCGCCACTCAACTTCTATTTCGACTTTGAGGTGAGCTTTTGCAATGTCTCCACGAGGCAAATTCAAATCTGTCCCCAGAAGCAATTCTTGTTCCAAAAATTCCTTTGTATTTTCTATAACAATCTTGCATAACAGTTACACTGGTTCCCAGTGTTGTTTTATACCTACTTCACGTACTAAAATTGGTATTGAGTACCATGTGTAGTTATTATGTATACGTAAAAATGCAATGTCGGTACGCGTCGGACATGGCATCTTTATTAACCTAATTTTTACTTTTTCGTTATTTTTATACGTACGTATAGTATAGGGAAAGTTATGTAATTGGCGCGAAAAAACGTCAAATTTTCTGCAGAAAAGAATTCATTGCCGGGCACTGATAACAAAAACGTGGATAAATCCAGTTGCTAAATTAAGAAAAAAAGTCTCCTAACTCGTCATGCAGCCTAGAATCCCTATTTTGTGGGTCCTTGGTACCGAAAAACCAATTGAAAGGAAAACGTCTGTTCGTCTATCTGTGAATAACGCTAGCGACTAAGCCGCTCTGCCGATTGTCTCCAAAGTTGATATTCTTCGATCGATGGCTGATTTCGTGGCCCCTTGAATTTCAAACCGATATTTTATTTTGAGGGGGTCCTTTATTTGAATCCCCCGAACATTTTCAAAATTTTCTCAAAAACGGCTCCAATTTTTTGCTTTAACACTTATAGGAAACATGATTTTTAAAACGCAAAGAGAAACACCGGTCTCTGAGACTGCCATTTGTTATTGGGCGTTGAAAGTGAATGTAAATATAAAATTAATTATAGACCTGTTTCAATCGATTCTTCTATTTCTTTAGAGTATTCTAAAATATGTTTTATATTATAAAAACATGAAAATTATTTTAAAATTTTGGATATGATGAAAAAGGACCGAAATTGTTGAGAAGGATCGAAATTTAAAAAAAAACTTGAAATTTCTGAAAAACATTGATATTATTGAAAAACTTTTTAAATGTTATAAAACATTGAAATTACCTCTAAATCCGTAATGCATTGATCCAACTGGTCTTTGTGGACTAACAAGGAATTCTTTTGGAATCATTTTTGTCCGTTTATATTGTTCCAACAAGTTAATTTTCTCATCATCAGTTCAACAATATCTTCTGCAAAATTAAATCAATTGTCTAAAAGATCATTGCAGTTAGATGCTTCAATAGATTTGCATACACGAAGCATAGCTTGAGCAGGGTTCTAAATTTTTATCTCCTTGAGCTGGGATGGTTCGAAGGATATGGGTTATCCATTACAATAATTTGAAAGTAAAAATATTAAATAAATATTTGAGTAAATTTTCATGAGCATTTATTGACACGCCGTTCTCACAGACCACTACTAAGAGAAACAAACTGTCTCGCATAGCCGCTACGAAAAATACGGAAAGAGAAAAATAGACCGTCACGATATCCAAAAATGCCCCTTAAATGCCAACAGCTTTAGGAGAACAAAATAAAACTCAGCCGTGATAGAAGAGGGTCAGGGAGGAAGCTACTATCACTGTCAAGGTTCTCGCCCACTCATATCGCCTATTATTGCATAAACCAATTTCACTTGGTGCCTGTCAGACCGATGTTTCATTACAGTAAAATACATTTATTAAGGTGGGAATGGTTCGATTTTCACGGTTAACTCTGAATTTTCTAAAATTGCGCAAGTTTGAAGTTTATTGGGCGTCTTCCTCCCACTACAAAATTGCAGATAGAGATTTTTTCTTCACATAAAATTTTTTCTTCATAGTGAGTTCTTTTTTTAAGGTCCTGTACATTTTTTAAAAATGTTAGTAGTTTTTGCGTGAAATATACGTGAAATATGTGCCATTTTAAAAATTACAAAAACAAGTTTTTCTGAAAAACGGCTCAAACTTTTTTCTTTAAACTTTTGGTAGAGATAGTACTAAATGTACTCTATGAGATGATATAAACGCCATATTACTCTATTCTTAGTTTTTTCAACAATTGCAAAAATGTATTTTTTAACTCTAGGGATGGGCAAAATCGTTCATTTATGCGAACAGTTCTTTATAAGATCGTTCTTTTTAGTGAACTAGTTCGTTGAACTAGTTCAAAAGAACGAAATAGTTAATTTATTTTCGCCACGTACACAGGGATGTCATGTTGGGCGGAATACCGCCAATTGGGCGAAAAGCAAGCGTCGACTTGCGGGAAGAAAATGCATTTGGTGGGATTCCGTCCATTGGGTGGAATTCTTTGTATCTTGGGAGGGCTGTGGGCAGTACGCTTTTTTTCGCTTACTTAAATTGTCAATATTGCATTTTCCCACTAATTGTACACGTATTTATGGCTTCTTACTGAAATTGCCTATGTACAAATGTTTGAGTTTTGAACACCATGCAGCTATTATGAAAATGTCAGAGCCCATTTTTTAAACATACATTTTACACCTTTTTCTACCAATTCAACAATTATTTAAGTCATAAGGCTAGGCTTAGTAGGTAGGCTTTATACACAAGAGTATTTATTTTTAAACTTCTTGTGAACGTGCATCTATTTTGAAATTATCAGCCGCAGTGTCAGAGTCGAGCTTTATTCCCCGGTTACCTTTCTTCCCCACTGGGTTATTTGACGGATTTTCCCAGAAGGGATCTGGCAACCCTGCACGTAGGTGTTTTTTTCAGCGTTGAAGTTGAAATTTTTCTCGACACAGTAGGTCGAGGCCAAAAAATCAACCGAGACCATGAAAAACACACTTAGCTCACGAAATAAGAACATTTTTCTACATCTGTATAAAAATTATAATATAAAAATATGAGGAAAAGTTCGTAATACTATACGGAATTTCAGCTTGCTTTGGTCCCTAGAATTTTCAATATGGCGGCCATTCGGCTCTGCCAACTTCGAAAATGAACATGAAGCTGGGATTTGGCGCCACATTCAAATACACGCAATTTGTCGACAACAAACTTCTCTTATTATAACTTTAAGTTTAATCCACCAAAAGTTTTTGATACCATAAAATATTAATCATTTATACCAATGTTTTCCTAAAATGCACAATGATGAAATATATAATGTTAAATGCTTTACTTCATTGTACAATGCAAATATAATTAGAACACAGGAGGCATACAATACATTCTTATACAGATAATTAACTATTGGTAAGGATGTTGAATCACTCAAAGGTAAAAAAAAGGAAAACAGAGTATTTCTTAAATTTTATTTGTCTTCATGAAATAACATAGCATTTTGGTGTGGAAATTTTATCACAGTATTTGAACTTTTAAACCAAGGAATTGAAACAATGCCAGCTCAGCATGTTAAAGTTATGCACAAAAATCGTGGTAAATTATGATTATTAAATAGTACAGCAAGATACAATGTTATTACTGTATTTGGAAATTTGAAAGCTAAATATGAAAGAGAAAAGGTGAAAATGACGGATTACGAACTTATGTGAAGTGGCATATTTATTTCAGGTAAGATGTTGATGATACATAACAAATCATACATTTTTGTCTCCAGGGCAAGATCTGTTGTTTATGAAATTCTGGAAGCTGAATGGCATAATGTTTTGGGGCTTCCTCACTATCACAGCATGTTCAATCCAATTGAACATGTGTGGTCACAGGCCAAGAGATACTTTGATAAGAATGTAGTTTCAATCGTGGATGAGTAGAGTGAAGTATGGGGTGCATTGCGGAAACAATGAATTTATAATACAGCTAAGCAGGGACAGTGAGACAGACAGTGCAGATGAGGATTCCTTGGAAGATGACGTAATTCCATATGTATTTTATGAACTAATTACAGGTCCATTGATGATGTAAAGCATCAATGGCCTGTGAAGAAGATATAAAGAATGAATACAAATATTCATATATATATATATATATATATTGCTTGGTGCAATATTGAAACCACATGTGAATAAGTTAACATTACTAATGTGTGTGATAAGTTGTGCAGTTTTTTAGCCACTTCACATTAAAGTCAGGAAAACCTATATTAACCCCAAAGAGAAAAAAAGTAAGATGTCCTGTAAGAGATCAGTTAGATGATTTTGGAAAAGAGGCAATTCCAAGATTCATCTATCGAAAAGCTCATGAAGGTAATGTTCAATGTACAAGTATTCACTTGTACATTCATACATTTGTACTTAGTGTCAGGTGTAATTAGCATGTAGGATATTATAATAAGACACTTTTTTACAGGGAAAGTTCTGTCTGAAAAAGAAATTTTTGAGCATGTAAATGAAAATTATGACACACATTTTTCAAGGTTCATACTCTTCTCTTTATAGAATATTGAAGGAAATGGATTTTGTTTGGAAAAAGGGAGAAAAGTATGCTGTTTGTAGGGAAAAAGATGATGTAATTATCAAGAAGCATTCTTTTTTGTCAGCCTACAAGGAAATGAAAGACAGTGAAAACCAAAAACTAGGGGTTTTCTGAAATTGTGGATATACTTGAATGATGAAGCTTTCGTTTGAAATTAACAAAACATTGCTTAGGTCAGCAGCAATGAGGAATTGTTAGGAGAACTGCAGAGGGAAGAAGGCTTGCAGTGGTTCACGCAGGCACTAGAGCATGTTTTGTGCCCGGTGAGAAATGTTATAAAATAAAAGAAAATTTGGTGAGAATTATATAATGTAAGAAAGTGAATTGACAGGTGCTTCTCTACTATTTGCTACTGATTTGAAGACTTGGCAAGATTATCATGGAGCAATGAACAGCAATACTTTTGAGTCATGGGTGAAGAATCAATTGATTCCGGGTATTCGTAATCTCGGTTCTTCCGTAATCGTAATGGATAATGCATCTTATCACACAGGAATGGTAACTAAATTCTTTTGCAGCTTCCATTTGCACATCAGAAATGACACAGTGATATGGTAGATGATGCATGTAGCTGCGCTGTCTCCAGTGCAATATTTTCTCTCCATCTTCATCACGAGATTCTATTTGAGCACGTATGTTGGAAACTTATCTGAAATTATGTAACCAAGTACACAAGTTTCATTAATTCAAATATTAGATACCATAATGCTGAACTTCTCTTACATTTATTTTGAGGCCACAGACAGCAGCAAAGGAAGTTGACGCATTCATTTAAAAAAGAAAATACATCATTTATTTTTTTAATAGTATTCAGGAATATTCTGAAAAGTCATACATTTCTTAAATATTTTCTGATTCTTACCTCCTCCACAGGTCATTGATGCCTTACATCGTCAATGGACCTGCAATTAGTTCAGGAGATGAATATGGAATTATGTCATCTTCAAAGGAATCCTCATCTGCACTGTCTGTCTCACTGTCCCTGCTTAGCTGTACTACAAATTCATTGTTTTCACAATGCACCTCATTCTTCACTCTATACTCATCCATGATTTTTTCCGCATGATCTACTGCATTACTCCAGTTTGTACATGGCACCTTAAAAAAGTTAAATAATGTATTCATAACACTTTATTGAATTTAAGACACTGAACTCCTTTTCCGTGTGTTAAATATGTAAATGAATTTCAGTAACTAAGATACCTGCTCTCCTTCCAAACATTTCAGGCTCTTTCCATACCCTGGCCAGGTCTTGAAACTACATTCTTATCAAAGTATCCCTTTGTCTGTGCCCACACATATTCAATTGGATAGAACATGCTGTGAAATGGGGGAAGTCTCAAAACTGTATGCCCTTCAGCTCTCAGCATTTCATCAACTACATACCTGTGGGTAATTATTTTTAACATTTTAAACAAATTAACACATTAACTGCTTAAAGAATTTTAATATGAATAAGTGTCAGAGAGGAAAATTGAAATGCAAGAGTACTAATATACTGAATTTTTAATATGACTGTAAATGTGTGTTTTTTAAATTTTCACATTTTGCAGAAAACCTTCGCAGTATTCATTATATTTTACTTCTGATACCTACAATTTTGATCTGCTCATGTGTTTTCTGGCCAGCCGTAACAATAAATCTTTGTTATCACTGTGCACTACATGCACTCCTTTCTGGGTCAGCCATGACTGAAAATAAAAAAAATTGCAATAATTTTCTGGGTTCATGCACCACAAACACAATTCATTAGATAATCATTCAATTCATTAAATAGCACAAAGGGCATCATTGAAGAAAAGAGTATTGTCATGGTTCATGATGGTGGTTCAGGAAAAAATGATAAATATTAGTTTTAAGGCCACAGCAAAGTGACCTAATTGTTTTGTCAAAAATAATATATTAACTCTTTGTTTCCTAAGTCAAATATTTTTCAAGTTTTACTGACTGAATAGACAATTTTTTTTTCAAAACAAATATCCATTTTTTAAATTTTTTATCAATTTAAGTTATAATTATAGGGATTGAGTATATAGTTCTTCCTATTTGCAAGTACTTGATGAAAGTAATTTTTATTTTAATAAAAAAATATAAATCTATTCAATATGCTTCATTTATTATTTTCAAATATGAATTTTACTTGATAACAAACTCTTCAAACCCGAAATTATTTTATGTGAGAGGTTTTAAATATTTTTCTGTAATTTTAAAAATGGTTGTAGTAAAGATAAACAATTTAAAAAGTATTTTGTGAAGTACTAAGAGTGTATGTTTTCTATTTCCCTGACATTACATTTTGAAGTATTCAATATATGAAATAGTAAAAAACAAACCCCTAAGTGTTATGCAACTATTAATACAAGTTTAAGAAATATTTTTGTTATTTGATGTTTGCATATATTTATATGAACTGCCAGAAACTCGATTTTAAACTATCAACAACTCAAAAGAAACAGCATATGGTGTGTATACATATTCTACCCACTCAGGAAACATAGGTTTAATATTACATGTACAATACAACATTTAATATTATATAATACATTATTTAATATAATATGGGCTATTAGGTAAAAATTACTATCCTACAATTAAAATAGTAAATATATTTCCTTTTAATACGATTATATGATCATTAATTGTATGTTCAAAACAATATAAATCTATCACAATTTATTGTAAAATAAAGTATTGCTAGATCAAATCGTGTGGTCATACATAGCTTGAAACAATTCTCTGAAGACATGGTGGGAATAACGATGAAAGTCACATTTTCTATGTTTATCTGAGATTTTTATGAGATATTTAAATTTTAAAGTTATATACCCTTTATGGATGATACACAATAAACTATTTAAAAATATTTGCTATGAAAAACCATTTTAAGTGTTCTAACAATGTTTTCATCACGTTTCATAATTTTCTTTGTTACAACAATGGAGCAAATGTAATAATAGGCCTTTAATGAAAACAAAACATTTGGAATATTGATGAATGTCCATCTGATTTTTATTTCTTAACAATCATATTGAAACTTCAGACTCACAGAAAACAACAACAACAACAACAAAATTTTTAAAAGTGCCAAAGTTTTCTAGAGTAATGGAAAGTTTCTTTATCTTGTATGTGATTGTATCTTTATCTTCTGAAGTTATTCAGTCGTTCATTTCTTCTTTGCACTTTCAGTTAATTATGGACTGTTCTTCACATTTACCCACTTACACTTAATTACAAGCAAATAAAATTAATAATCAGTTTACCACCCGATAAACACTAAATTATTAGAAATTAATTCATGGACACTCATCAGTTTTCATAAAATACTGGGACTAATTGGTCTTCCACCTTCCCACTTTTCAGTTGTGAATATCTCTGGACTTTACATGTTTATATTTGATTCTGACTGTACCATAAGGAACTTCATCTACTCATCTAACAGATGGCATTGTAATATAAAATTCATAAAAAAATGGAGTTTTATCGTTATTCGCCCCATATCTTCAAACACTATTATTGTCATTATTGTTACTGTCATTACAATGATTATTTTAATCCGTATTATTTTCACTATTGTTATTATTTTGAATAATGTTCTTTCAAACATAAATCTTCTGTCTTGTTTCATTTTCAAATTAGTTTATACGTACAATTATATGCTCTTTTCTCCATTTTGTTGTTGGCATTTTCTCTGATTCCCGTGAGTGGTAAGATGCATTATCCATTACGATTACGGAAGGACCAAGATCACGAGTACCCGGAATCAATTGATTCTTCACCCATGGCTCAAAAGTATTGCTGTTCATTGGTCCATGATAATCTTGCTCAGTCTTCAAATCAATAGCAAATAAAGGAAAATTTGGTGAGAATTATTTTATAACATTTCTCATCTGGCACGAAGCATGCTCTAGTGCCTGTGTGAACCACTACAAGCCTTCTTCCCTCTGCAGGTCTCCTAACAATTCCTTCACTGCTGCCTCATTTGAACCAACAATATGTAGATGATTCTGAAGAAAACATTAACAAAAAATTCAATTACTAAAAATTAATTATGTTCAATAAATAAATGTATTTAAATTATTGACCTAAGCTATTCGTATTTAATTTCAAATGTATGATTCACCATTCATGTATATCCATGTCTTGTCTAAGAAAACCCCTAGTTTTTGGTTTTCACCGTCTTTAATTTCCTTGTAGGCTGACAAAAAATAATGCTTCTTGATAATTACATCATCTTTTTCCCTACAAACAGCATACTTATCCCCCTTTTTCCAAACAAAATCCATTTCCTTCAATATTCTATAAAGAGAAGAGTATGAACCTTGGAAAAAAATGTGTGTCATAATTTTCATTTACATGCTCAAAAATTTCTTTTCCAGACAGAACTTTCCCAGTAAATAAGTGTCTTATTATAATATCCTACATGCTAATTACACCTTGACACAAAGTACAAATGTATGAATGTACAAATGAACACTTGTACATTGAACATTACCTTCCATGAGCTTTTCGATAGACGAATTTTGCAATTGCATCTTTTCCAAAATCATCTAACTGATCTCTTATAGGACGTCTTACTTTTTTCTCTATGGGGTTAATATAGGTTTTCCTGCCTCATAATCTTTCAGTACAGATTTTACAGTATTGAAAGAATACTGTGAAGTGAATACATTCAGCATTATAGTTGTACATATAACTTACATTTGTAATGTTAATTTATTCACATGTCGCTTTAATACTAGTTAAAACAAGATGAATTGAAATATGTTGAATTCCATACACACAAAAGTTCATAATGTACAGATTTTAACAAAAATATACAAATTTAATGCACTTGGTAAAGCAAAATTCCCGTCAGTGTTGCAAAAATGTATGATTTATTATGTATCATCAACATCTTACCTCAAATAAATACGCCACTTCACATAAGTTCGGAATCCGTCTTTTTCACCTTTTCTCTTTCATATTTAGCTTTCAAATTTCCAAATACCGTAATAACATTGTATCTTGCTGTACTATTTAATATTCGTAATTTACCACGATTTTTGTGCGTAACTTTAAAATGCTTAGTTAACGTTAAAATGCATTGTTTCAATTGCTTGGTTTAAAAATTCAAATACAAATACTGTGATAAAATACCTCACCAAACGCCAAAATTGCTAATCAAATCTTTGTTTACGTGGACTTGCTCACGTTCAAAACCTGCCCGATAGCGCCGCCATTTGAAATAGCCCTTTTGTTGGTAGAAATAAAAAGGAATGTCAATGACGCCAACGTAATTTAAAGAAATGGTTAAACGGGGTGTATTTGCCAACACATGGGGAGATTCAGTGACGGTTGACGTCTCTGAATTGGACCCTGATTAAACGTAAAGTACAACGAAGAGTCCCTAAACATAGGTATGTCGTTAGAATGGCGAGTGATTTACGTGAAGTTGGTATGATCCACTTTCTCTGGGACCATTTGAGCCTGCAAACGGCTATATATTGCAATAAAGTGTTTGATATCTCGGGAAAAAGCAATAGGTTAGAGAGCATTACTAAGGGATACTTCGTTAAATTCCCATGAATGAAGTACTTTTTTCACAGTAACAAGACAGTTGTCTTGGAAACCGTCTTTTTTAATGGATATAAAAAAATGGCCTGTCATATCCTGTTAACAATGCGCAGAATCTGTCTTTATTGTAGACAGAGATATAGAATTAGATTTTTATGATACGAGTGGTAAATGCTTCATTTTATTTTGCGTGAAATGTTGCAACATGACGCCGATAAGCCGAGTGACGCAATCCTACGAACTAAATAAAATCACTTGTGTATCATACACTATTTGTAGACAGCCTTTCTGAGTTCATTATATTTTAATTCAAACATGTAAATTAAATCTATTGTATTAAGTAGCTCATGCGATCAGACGATAGTATTTTGTTTTCATTGTTATATTCACCGTTTTATCTGAATATAATGAATATGTCACTATGTAATGAAATGTCACTTTTAGCGCTAGTGCTAAAAATTTAACTCTCAGCACGCCTTGCTTTCCACAAAAGTAACCTCTTTTTATAGGTTCTCTCGTGCCCGTGTCACGTGACTTTGGGACTGCTAGGTGGCATCTACAAGAACACCCGTCTCGTGTTAAATGATTTCTTTTGATAAGTATCTAACATGCTTCATTCTAGTGCAATTTTATCCAGTGGCGTAGGCTCAATGTATGCGAATGATGCGTTGCATCCCCTAGATTTTCATTACTTTAAACTATTTTCAGTAAAGTAATTTACTTTCTTCCGTAAGCATCTCCCTCTGTTTCCATATTCCCTCCCGCCATTTACGTGCGCTCTCCAATAGGCGGTATTTCCTTCGCTGGATGTGAAGGAACAAGAAGAATCCCTTGAACGACATCGCTACGTTGGTGAGGTCATTGAATTCACGGTCATGCGCCGTGTGCAAGCTGTGTGGTTTCGACGGCCGATGATGTGACCAGGCCTCTCACATCTCAGGCTTCTGAGTTCTCATTGGTGTTTTTGTATCCCCTCCCAAGAACCTTCCATACCCCTCCTCTGATGCAGTCATAATTCGGCCGTAAGCCTGGGAATCACAGACGTCACGTGCCGCGATTGTGGGCCCCGAAGCGGGGCGCGGGGGGCAGACGGCACGACTGTCTTTCTTCACAACTCATGCACGTCTGCCAACTATGCTTAAGCACATTTCAACCTGATTCAGTTTCGGTGGGTAAGACGATGTGTGTTAGCAGGCCTGACAAAACAAGATCACTGCCTTCATGTAAGAAAATAGTAGGGTAGCGACGTAATTTCGTTCGTCTTGTGTGTCCTTCGTTGTAGCGTAAATGCTGGTTCATACTGAATGTGCGTTAAATAGACTACATTGTTTAACTATTGATGCGTTAAAGAGAATCGTGAATTCGAAATTGTAACGTGAAAGAATAAAACGTGAGTGTGAAAGGACGTGACATGGCGCGCTCATCCAGTACATTTATGGCAGCGGATGAGTTACTTGTGACATAGAACTGTAGTGAAACGTCTCATTGTTCTGTAGACGGGATTCTTCAAATTCCGTTTAGTTCTTTCTCCTATTCTGAAAGACTTAAGGTAATTAGTGATTGATAACCAAGACAACGCGAATCTATCTCGAGCTCGAAAATTAGGTAAGTACTTTTTTATGGTTTATTTTTTTAGTTTTATTGTTTTGTTTATGTAAGTTAGTGCATACAGTGAGAAATTGGTGATTTTCAAGGAAGATTCAGTAGGTATCTAATTAGCAAAATAAACTTCTAAAATACTTCAGAGTAAAATAGAATGACGCAGACTTTAAATATATGCAATTATGCCTTCAATCTGTAATATCATGATCGCATCCCCACATCTACTAGTCAGGAGACACCACTGCGTTCCAGTGTATCTGCCTTGTTTTGATTCGCCTGTTAGATGAAGTAGTTGATAGTGGCATTTTGTGTGTTATTGTTGAGCATCCCCAAACGAGCGAGTCACGCTACGCCACTGATTTTATCACATATTAAACAACCCTAAAGATGTTGCTTACAACAGGAAAGTGAATTCTACTCTATTTGCCAATGCATGCAATTACATGAAAGATGTGCATTAAATGTGACAGAATGTGCAGTACATTGAATGTGACAGAATATCTTGTCACATTCAACTGCGCACTTCACTAAACCCGTTATACAAGTAGGACTACAAATAAAGAATATTCTTATTTGTAAAAGAAATAACTCCATGGGAATCATTAATCAAAGCAGCTGTTTTACTCTATGCTAGGCATTCTGCCCTTGATAATCCAGATTAGTGACATTTATATACAGCAAGTGATCAAAATGCAATTCCAGCAATACAAACAGCACGCAAAGATACATTACACACAATACAAGTAGCCAGTATCCCCAAAGTCATGTGACTTCCGACCACCGCATGTTGAATCCTGCGCAGTGAGCTCATGCGCACTGTGACCGCTAACTACGGGAGAGAACTAATTGAACTACTGAACTAAATGAACTAACTGAACTAAAAGAACTAGGAATGGTGACCGTCGAACTACGAACGATTACCTGTGACAGATGAATTATAGTGCACTAAATGGTCGTTCCGCATTGTATCGTTCCTTTTCAAGAATAGTTCAATTGAACTAGTTCGTTCGCGATCAACACATCCCTACCGTCGTTAATATCTCACGTCGTTAATATTTACATTAGATTTGTTCACATTATTATATGAATGAGTTCACATTATTACATTGATTTGTTCACATTATTATATGAATGAGTACATGAGCTTTAAATAATCTCAAGTCAAGTTTCTCGATAACTCAAACGTTTTCTGTTAAAACTAGTTCAAAATTCCGCATATGCAGACATGCTTACACGGCATTTTCTCATAAATGGTTCCAATTTTTTCTTCAATCTTTTGGAGCGGATAGTACTAATTGTACTCTTTAATATGACGTAAAGTTCATTTTGGGATATTTTTTGTTTTTTCAAATATTACAAAAATGTAATTTTTTTGAAAGGTTTCTCAAATCTTTAATATACACATTACCAGCAATTTGTAAACATTAATATATTTATGAATGTAAGTGCTTCAAATTACTTCAAATTAAGTTTCTTGAAAACTTTGTTCTTGCAAAAATTACATGAATGTAATTTTTTTAAAAAAAATCTCACATCGTTAATATGTACATTACCAGCAATTTGTAAACACAATTGTGTTTATAAGTTAAAGTGCTTCAACTGACTTCAATTGGAGTGTATCGAAAACTCAAAAATTTTCTGTGAAAAAGAGCTTCAAATTTCCCATATTTAGTAGCGCTTAAACGCCATTTTCTTTGAAACGGCTATAATTATTTTTTAATTGCTATTTAGAACAAGGTTTTTGTGTTCTGTAATATTCTAAAATTAATATTTCCGTTCTACCATTAGGAAGACAAAAAATTACGAAAAAGCATGTATTTTGGGTGGTGATAGATGGCAGCTGGTTTTCTCAATATTTATCAAAACTATATCTTCAATTTATGTCATTTTTAATTTTTTTTGAAAATACGAGTAGTTTTTCTATAATTTTGTGACAAACATAACAGCCCGCTGCAAAGTTACTGCGTTTCAGACATCCGGATCGTAAATTAGAATTTGCAATTTTGTATATTATTTCTTTGTTCGTTTTTACATTCGCCCTTTTGTTATACATTTACCCATTAATCTTTAAAAATGATGTATTTTTAATTATTGGAAATAAAAATTGTTAGCTCTTTAAGGAAGTATCGACAATGCAGGAAACGCAGCAATTGAATACTGTTCCGCTGTCGCAAATTTCTGTGAAATACGTGTCAATGTTGTGACTTGATAGAGTTGTATGGTATCAGACTTCTTTTCCAACACAAGTTTACAAAACTTTTGTATTATATTTTTATGCAGTTGTGGAATTCACTTAGTTTTGACAACACTGCGATGGGTATAGTGCGTTGTTCGCACTGTGTAAGATATATAGGTGTGTTCACTTCCAGTCTAAAACTGAAGCTTATGGGAGGCTAGTTGTCACAGTTCTCGCTGCACAGTGCTGCAATCTTTGGGTCTCATTTGGACAAGGTCGTGATTGGTTGTGTAATGTGTATCAGACAGTGTAAGACAGGGAGTATAAGTCAGACAGTAGTAACACGTTAACGGGAAGCTCCTTATTTTCTTGGAGGGGAGAAATTCGAACCCCCCACTCTGATAGAAGCAACGACTCAGAAAGTGGCACCCATTGTGTGCCCCTGTTAGCCAATAAGCGGCGAAAGGCGTTCTACCAATTGAAATTGAGGGCAGGCATGAACCGGGACATTTGAAATTAAATTATTTAGCATTTTTGCATAATGGCGGACATATTTTTATACCAATAGAATGTATTTAAAGTAAAATGAATGCGCAGGGCAATTTAGAAGCCAATAATTAATATGATTTTGCATTCTAAGACAAGGAAGGAAAGTTTAGTGAAGGCGATGCAAAATAAAAAGTAATTTCATATACACAATATTGTAGCGGTACGCTATTTTTAATATTTTTTAAATTTCACAAATAACTGTCGATGTGAGGGGTCCACCTCCCGCCGCCGCCAGCCGGGTCGGCGCGCCCCCTCCGCTAATGGAAGGGATGACAGCACGCGCCCCTCTAAAAGTTTATGGCCATCGTCCGCGAGTCGACCCTCATCCCGTCACGCACCCGGGCGCCGAAGAAGAGATTAGAGACGTGTGCTGATCCCGCCGTTCCGGGTATCATGCGCACTAAGTACCTAGGCCGTCCTTCGCAGCTTTCTCCGGGGGTCCCAACGGACATTCCGCGTACCCTTTACTGACCTACTTCCGAAGTCAGACGGAGAGCGTTTTCCAGACAGAGATAGGGCTACGGAAAATTCCTAGAATCACCGGACCTGATTGGCCGAGGACAAAATTACGGCGTAGTAGCACTTAGCCAATCAGGGGCAAAATTCCGTGGGGTGGGAGCGATTTTGGGGCACTTTTGAATTTTCGGGGTGGCGGAACGAGGAGACCTCCACGCTAGCGGCGTAGGGGAGAAGATCACTTCTTCTTGTTCGATTGAGCTGGGGGGGGCGAGCGCCGCAGAGTGAGTAACAGCTCCGGCGCCGCGTTCGAGGGAGAATTATTATTTTGGGACTTAGTTCGTGGACACTGAGCTCTGCCGTGGGCAGTGACCGGTGACTAGTTTTCTCCGAGATTCGTGATCGTGAAAACTCCAGAGAACTTTCCGTAAGAACTGCTAATTTGTGTGAACGGAATTCGCGATCATTCACGATCCGGGCCAGCTGACCGTCGCCGCCGCCGCCGTCACCGCCGCAGCCGCTGTCGCCGCCGCCGCTCCTTTGGTAGCTATTGTGGAAGGACGTTTCTCGGCCTGGCAGGGCCATCTCAGCCGCCGACCCAGACGGAGAGAAGCCGCGACCCCCGCCGCCGCCGCCGAGGGCCGCCTACACGCCGCCCCATTCAGGCATAAACTTCGGTCAACGACCGCCAAAGAACTATTGTGCATTGCTGTGCCGCGCTTAGGCACTTGTTTCCTCATTATTGTCAGCCAGAAGGCGAATGGCCTAGAGTTTGTTGGGGCCTGTAAAGGAATTTGATTGTAATTCTCGTTCTTTCTCTCTTTTTTTTAGATTTAAGTTTTATCTCATTTTTTCTTTCGTTTCTAACTGAGCTCATCAGGTAGGGCCTTTCTTAACTCTTTGAATCACTGTAACTTCCCCGGCCTATTATTAGGCGGGAATAAACCTTTTTATTTGCTTTACCAATCACTGAATTGTTTCTGTAGTTAGCAAACGCCTTACGACTCCTTCCATCCGAGTTAGATTCTAAGCAGGTGACAAAGTTGGCCGACTGAGCTAGGCCCGGGCCGCCCTCGTTGACTTCGGCGCACACCCACGCCGCCGGAGCTCGACGCTGTGGTTGACAATCGACGCCACCGTGTGGCTCGATAACGAACCTAGGGTGTGACAATATTTAGAAATAAATTATGTGAACATACAGTACTTAGTCATACATCAAATAAACAACTCCATTCAATTTTTACAAAACCAATCCTAATATACCACAAATCAACTCGCTTTGCTGTGGACCAAACACATGAACATTGAAAATTGCCAAAATATATCTAGTGACCACTACTTCTCTAATATTGTCTCATTATCAAACATGCCAAACATCCATGGTCGTAAAATTTCACGTAATGAAAACTAGCTTAATAATATTCATTTGCATTATATTACCCACAAAAACAATTAAGTCAATCGAGTCCTCTACTACATATATTAAGCTACACAATATATTGAAACGAGCCGTTAATTCGACCCTTCACAACAATTATTTGTTAATGGGGACAGGGATTCTTTTCCGGGAATGGGCTCTGGGTTCCATTCTCCTCACCAATGGAAACATGTAGGTAATCTGACTAAACATGAATCTTTATTTAACTGTAGATTACAAAAATTAGTTGTTTTTCTTTCTTACAATACATCTGTTCTATCGTCATCCTATCCTAAACAACCTCTTATTTATTGACTTCGTATTGCCATAGAATTCCACTCATTGCTTATAATTTTAACGACTATAGGGCCTCCACTACTGATCACTGCTTCCTATTATTCCCCCCCCCCTTTTAATGTTCTTACGTCCGTTCTGACCCACACCTCTCCACTCCGTGACTGCAATCAGCCGATCAGTGATCTCTATACTAACTGGGTGACTGACTCCCATGCTCCTGCGCGGTAGAAAAGCGTGCCGCTTCATTCCGGGCGTCGCCATATTGTAGTTGGGCAAGAAACTAGTGTCTATGCATTGTGAGCTGTAGTTCGTTTGAATAGTGAAGAGGTTTTTACGTGTTTTTTTCAAATAGCAATACAAAATGATCTCGTGTTCCGCATACAATTGTACAAATCGACGGAGCAAGGAAAACAAGATATCTTTTCATCGGTAAGTAGTAATTAAGGTATTTATGTCGTAAAATGTGAGTAGCTACACCAAAATGATTACTATTTTCTTCATTGCTGCAGGTTTCCATTGAAAAATGATGAACTGAATAAACGGTGGGTTATTGCTACGAAAAGAAAAGGCTTTGTACCTACAAAGAACAGCTTTATTTGTAGCGTACGTTTTAAAAAAGGTGATTTTTTGGTCAGACCTGGAACTGTCGTCCCACATCTTAAAGTAGATGCAGTTCCTTCAATTTTCAGTTTCCCTGAGCACCTCATGCCATCAAATAAGCAAGTTCGAAGACAAGTTGTAAGAACTGAAGCCTCATTGACAACACTGAACAACAATGAAATCTCAAAACAGGTGTGAGATTTTAATATTACTGTTCAGTTTCTAACACTATTGCTTGTTTGTTGTCTGACAAAATAAATCAAGTACATAAAATATTTTAAATGTTGATTGCATGTGCATTATTCTAGTTTTCTCTTTAGTGAATTTAAGAGCAAAACACTGCATGATATTGGCATGACATATAATTTAAAAATAATAATCCCAAAAGCAAATTCTCTCATGCCAATAAAAACCCTATAATATTAAGAGTATGTTCATATTGGAGCCAAATATGCATGTGTTAATTTTTGTTTCAGAGTGTAAATGAAAATCTCCCTGATGTTTCCCCTGAAGAAGATAATATCAAATGTTCAGTTGATGTAGGGACTCAAACAGAACCTATTATTGATGAAACTGAGAAAAATGGTGAAAGCTCTTCGTGAACGTGTGAGACGCAGGGAGAAGAAAATTTTTACTATGAATGACATTATTATTTTATTGAAAAGGAAGAAATGTCTTACAGAGGAACTGAAGAAATTTCTGTCAGGAATGAATGACTTTTCTTTAAAATTAGTTCTGAATTTAGTGAAGAACAAGTTAGGAAATAGTAATGGTAACAGATATTCTGAAGATTTAAATAAGTTTGCCTTAAGTGTATATTTTTACTCGCCAAAAGCGTATGCCTATTTAAGGACATCAATACCTTTACCTCACAAATCTGTGATAAGCAAATGGGTGTCAAGTGTAAATTGTGAGCCTGGATTTTTAAATGATGTAATTAAATACATTGCTGACAACCCATCCATTAAGAGTGAATTTGAAGATAGTGTTTTAGTGATTGATGGAATGTCGATAAGAAAACAGATGTTGTGGGATCAGGGTGTGAAGAAGTATGTTGGCTTCGTAGACTTTGGCACTTTAAGACAACAAGAAAATGTTGAAACTTCAGAAGCAATTGTGTTCATGATTGTGTCTCTGAAAAGCAGATTTAAATGCCCAGTAGCATATTTTCTCACAAAAGGAATTAAAGGTAGCGTACAGGCTGAATTGCTAAATTTGGCATTGTCAAAACGTTATAGTGTTGGAGTCAGAATTTGAGGAATCACACTTGACGGGGCAAAATCCAACATTAGTGCTCTGCGTATTTTAGGCTGTAACATAAATGTCCCAACTGGAACATTTTGTGGGAAGATAGAGCATCCTGATAAGCAATATGATTTGCATTGCATTTTGGATGTTTGCCACATGATTAAGTTAGCCCGGAACACTTTAGCAGAGCTTCAAGTATTTGAATCTTCTACTGGCCTTGTGGAATGGAAATATATAAAATTACTGAACAATTTGCAACAACAGAAAGGTTTTACTTTTGCCAACAAACTTTCAGGACAGCACATCACTTACGAGAGGAAAGCTATGAATGTAAGTTTGGCTAATCAAACCTTAAGTTCTGGTGTAGCTGATGCCATTGATTTTCTGAGAGCAAGTGGTCATCCTGCGTTCCAAAACAGTAAGGCAGCAATAGAATTTCTCCAATATTTTGATAGAATTTTTGATTTACTGAATTCAAGAAATCCTTTTGCCAAAGTCTATAAAATTCCCTTATTTTTGAGTAATAAATCTCACTGGATTGGAATTTGTGAAGAAACTGAATCATACATTCGAGGATTAAAGTTTAAGGGTGCTTCACTTTTCTCTCATCCTCGTGGAACATTTGCTTTTGGCCTCATTATCAGCATGAACTCAATAAAGGAAATAGCACTGGGCCTCTTGACAAGAGAGAATTCACCACTAAAATATTTCTTAACTTACAAAACCTCTCAGACCATATAGAGTTGTTTTTCTCATGTATTTGCTCTAGAGGAGGCTGGAATAACAATCCAAATGCTTCTCAATTTACGCAATAAAATACGCAATGAGGAAATTATTAGGAAACTCTGTGAGTTCTGTAAATGGAAACTGCACAAATTTTGATGTTACTCTAACTCCAATTTATGAATTCAGGTCCACCAAACGTGCACTCACTTCTACTGATGAAGACAAACTAACCAATCAGGAAATAGAGAGGTTGTGCTCTCTTTTGTATAATGCTTCTTCACTGTCAGAGTACCAGAAAAATATTCTTTATTGTATAGCTGGTTATGTAGCATTTGGTTTAGAGAAGAAAATGAAGTGTAATGTTTGTAAGTCAATATTAAAACCTCCATCTTCTGAGCAAAATGAATTTCTGTATTCTCGGCCTAATATTGCTAATGAATCAGCATTTACCAAGTGTGTGAATAGGGGGAAAATTGTTCAAACATCAGACCTTGTTTTCAAAGTTGTAGAACAATGTGAAAAAATGTTTAAATTGCTTGTGGTGAATGGTGACATGAAACAAAATAATATTTTAGAAAAAATTATCATTTCTATTTCAAGGGTGTTTTCAAAATTACCTTTACCACAAATGCCCCATGATTTTCATAATGAATTTGGTCTCTCAGAGGACCTTCATGAAACGCAAATAGTGAAAAAGATTGCAAGCAAGTATGTGACATTCCGCCTCAAAACATATGGCAAAAGATTCACTGAAGAAAAAATTTATGAGGGCGAAACAAGTGTTAGACTGCATCTAAATAAAATTATTCTATTTCAAAATGTCTAAAATGGTATTTAATGTGACTAATATTTTATTGTTCATCAGTGTTTCATTTCACATTATCAACCTGTCATCCCATCTGTATTATTTGTATTTGTATCCCTATATTAAATTGACACATTTATTTTGTCTACGAATTTCTTTCATTTCTTTACCAGATTTCACGTCATATTCCTAAGCAGGTAAATTCTATATTCTATGTCAGAAAACATAATTGAGATTAACAGTGACATTAAGGTAATGCTTTAGGAACCCTCGTATTGCATGCACCTATTTAAATTCGATTAGAAATGCCTCGGACTTCTTTCCTGCATGAAAGTACTAATTGCTAGATGTAATTTAACTTCCTAGGTCACAACTTATACATAACAAGTTTTAACGCCAGAAGGTGTTAATGCTCCTCTAATATGATCTCTGATCTCTGTAGTATTCGTATCGCCGGGCTAGTTTCTTGCTCAACCGCAATATGACGGCCGAAGCTGGGCCGAGGCACGGCCTATTCGGTGGAGTCCGTCATCCAGGTAGTATTCCATATTAAATCAACACAGTTTTTTACCTCACCATTTTAGATTCAGATGAAATCTTACACATAGGGAGTATGAATGAAGAATAAGAAAACTACAAATTTTGAGTAAAATATCTCCATCCATTTGTAAAATACAGCCATGTAAAATTTTACAAAATTGGGTTCCCGAACATTTTTAAATTGATGTAGAACTTGTCCCAATTAAGATAGGGAGCTGGAACAGGTGTCATTTTACAGCTTTCTTTATGGCCTTTTATATGATATACAACTCAATGGAGGTTGCGATCAAAACCTTTTTCAAATTTGAATTTAAAATTTTGATTTTGAGTTTTTCAAAATGCTTATCTTCAAAAAAATTGAAAAAAAATCTAAAATAAAATTTTAAATTCAAATTTGAAAAACGTTTTGATCGCAATCCCCATTGAGTTGTATATCATATAAAAGGCCATAAAGAAAACTGTAAAATGACACCTGTTCCAGCTCCCTATATTAATTTGGAGAGGTTCTACATCAATTTAAAAATTTTAGGGAACCTAATTTTGTAAAATTTTACATGGGTATATTTCAGAAACAAGTGAAAATATCTTACTCAAAATTTGTGGTTTTCTTGTTCTTCTTTCATACTATCTATGTGTCAAATTTCATCTGAATCTAAAATGGTGAGGTAATAAACTGTGTTGATTTAATATGGAATGACCCATACAGATCACTGCAGCGGATGAAGCGATGCCTCGCGAAGCGCCAGCGGCGCTCGGGACTCATCGGGTCGCTGGCCGCCGAGGTAGAAGGGGGATGTTCGCCGCCAGGTGCTCCGCCGCCGCTCGCATTCACTCCCAGCATAACACTTTCTACCGCGATTTCGCCGTCCACCACCGTTATAGCGGACTCGCCACGCGTCACCCGTTCCGCCAACGTTCCTCAGTTCTCTGCCCGTAATAAACCTTTTCTCCTACACCTCGCAGTCGGATGCTCAATGCCGCTCAGTTTGGGATCACACTATATTCTCCTTGCGTCCATTCCCATGCTTTCCCGTCTTCACACGGATTCCACCCCGTCTAACACAGTTCACTGATGAAATTTCTATCACTCCGATGATAGTTCCTTATTCCTGCATGATCACTAATACACAGTTACCAAACATTACCAGTCAGAGGCACGGAACTCCACGTGCCTCCGCCGCTACACATTTACCCACGTGTTTGTTTTCATTCACCGATATTATCTTTCCTTTACTTCACTAATACAACCATTTCCACTCACTGCATGCCTTCTTCCTCCACATTGTCCCTCCTTACGCTTCCCACTCTCGATGAGCCTGGATTTCAACACTATTCATACTTTCGTTCCCGCGCCATTTGTAAACGTCCTTTCCATTTCCCAGCCATCTCTTCACTGCCGACTTTTCTCGTTGGTCACCACGGTGTAAGATATATAGGTGTGTCAACTAGCCGCCTTTTGGACAAAATTTTTGAAGCTAGTTTGAGGCTAGTTCCTCGCTTATCCGTACGGTGCGCACGATCGAGTTGGGCATTCATGATGGCGTCTCGCGATTTAGTGGCTTCCACCAGAGGTTACAAAGCTATTAAATGGATCACCATCTTGTCCCAAAAATGCCCAAGTCGTTCCCAGCGCTTACATAGCGAGAAAACTATCCTCACATTAGATTCAGTTTTAGACCGGGAGTGAACCCACCTATATATCTTACACCGTGTTGATCACTCGCGCTTCGGTTCCCTTCTGATTCGGTTCCAGCGCCCGATTCAGTCGGCGCGCCTTCCGCTACCGCGCAATTCAAATGCTTGCGTTCTTAGAAACGTATTATTATCATTGTTGTAATGATATTAATAATTCATTTCATCATACATTTGTGTGCTTAAAATTACTGACTTTAAATAAGTTCACTATAATCGATATTATACAAGTTTACAAAAATTACTACATTATTGATATAAAATAGGTTAATAATGCACAAATTCAAACAGATATGAATGTTCAATAAGTCTGTTATAGTTCTCGAATTAACAAATGTTCTAAAAATGGTTAATTAAAAATGTGTATTCTCCAATATATAAATATTTCTGTTATTGGGAATAAGGGGATGTACACTGGCCAATGTGAAACTCGTGTTACTCACAATAACACAGCTGTGAAACAATCAAATGTAACCAAATTAAATTACTTTCAATACAATATTATATCATATGCACATGAAAATTGAAATCTTAAAAATCTAAATATGTATTGAAAATTGGATACATTTCCCACTAACAATGCCATAGTTACACTAAGAGCCTTACAAAATCAAGAAGTCAACCGGCGGAATTACTCTCTTAGAGGATAAATATTTAACAGATCCACAAATGAAACTTATCCACCAAAATGCCATTTTTTCAGATTCATATGCATAACATATTTGCACATATTACATTTTTGTTCACCAACATTACGTAAAATGCAAAAATCAGAATACTTAACACACTTAACACCTTCAACTACCATTGGTACAGTTCTGGAAACAAAAATTGATCGCGGCCGTCTGCGGCTAAGTTCAGCTTGTGCACGGCTTGGGCAGCCCTTGTCATGACGAAACGTTGCAGGCGGAGCCTCACAAACCTAGGCAGCCAATCTCAACACAAGGGGGAGTGCCCTAACAGAATTACCCCGTACAAAATGGCGGGCGTTGCTAGTTCCGATATTTTCAAATAAAAATACATGGAATGAAACACTTTTATGAACATGAAAGTAAATTTATTCAAATATATATGAACACATACACTTAACCACTGTTAACACAATTCTTTTTTAAGAAATTACGTTGATGTGAGATAAAATAACACTAATTTTAGACCAATCAGTTTCATATACACATTTTATGTTCAATAATGTCGTTCATACTCCAATCCATGAACTTTAACAAATGTCCAGTTTACTACAGATTTTTTTCATAAGAAAAAATATTATAATTGCATATTTGCAATTGTTCATATGTTTCTAAAATTTGCAAAAATTGCAAAATACTGTCTTTCTCAAATTGATAGAGGACTTTTAATAAACTGTTTCAATAAAAGATAATAAAATTCAAAGACCAAGCGTATATTTATTATTAAAGCAACAATAAAACTAGATATTAAGCAATCAATTTGAATCTCTTGTGAAAATTGTGATTTTGCGTTATTCGACTCAGGGACAATTTGAGCATCCCCCGAAGGTATAACGCACATTTCGAAATTGTTTATAACATTTTTAATTGTTGCAAAATTGTTCATTCGCAGTTTTCGGTTCTGGGTCATCAGGGAAATCTTCCCACTTTAGAATTATAAAAATTGGAAATTGTTTATCAATTTACAAATTTTGCAATACTTTTTATTGTCTCATTATAATTGCCTTTCAACAAGTTGCGAAATTCCGCAATTCAATCGTCGCTATCGCCTTTCGTTTTGGAGATACGCAATTGTTTGTAGGAAATTAACATCTGATGCCAACTCTCATTTGTTTTACAGACAATCCAGTCGCTCTCCCTCACAGTCAAGTATATGGTTCAGATCGTTTTGCAGTGTCTCCTTTTCCGCTGATTATTTTATATTAACGATTTCTGACTTACGGCAAAACGGTAGAAACTATTGCTGTTTTTTAACTTTGAAAATTTTTTTTATATTCTTACTACATCGTTGAAACTTGAGTTTCATTATTTTCATTCGTCTGCATTACAAATAAATTTGGTTTCAAATTTCAAAACGCAGATGCTAACTGTTGCTCTGCAAATGTGTAGGTTTCTTTATTATGTGCATGGGTATCTTCTACTTACTGATGCAAAGTGTCTGCTTATAGTTTTCCGTCTAGCGAGGAAACTGATTATAAACTAATCTAATCATTTTATTATTAATAGAATTATGATACAAACAAATTAACTTTCAAAATTATATTTCGACAGAACGGTGGCACGGTAGATAATTTTAACATTTTTTCCACGAGGCGAATGTTGTGCAGCAGAAATATTCTTCGTAATATTTTCAATTTTGGTGGAATTGCGTCACATTTTATTTTTAAATGGAACTCCGTAGGTTTTTACCTGTAATGAATAGATCGTGTAAAGAGAGATAGAATGATGCTTCATTTGGTAATAATTAGAGTAAAAATATATTTTTGACACGCGGTTTGAGCCATCCTCAACTGTAAGGCAAGCAACGCTTATCATTGGCTATTCTAGCAATTCAAGTAGCCTATCCTCCGACGTTTTTCCCCTTTCTCCTCGCCTTAAAAGCCATAAAAGGAAAGGCCGGGTCTGAAGAATGTGGCACTTATCCAGTAATATCGGAGAATGCTTCGCTACGACCTCTTGAATAATTATGACAAATAATTTAAATTCACTATAGAGACAAATAATAGAGTTGTACTACTGCAAATTGTAATTATACACACATGTAAAATAAATAATGTGTAATTAGAGAAATTTCTAATGAATGGTGTGGAAAATTAAGAACGAGTTCAGTGAATTTTAATTTCACAGGGAAAATGTTTTTTTAAATGCATTTATTCCAAATATATATACTCTCTTGCATTCATTAACATCCAGTGTCTATTCGTTCCTCAGACTTCAGTATTTGGAAATGACCTTCAGAAGGGTCTCTTGGTTTAGCTTGCTTGCTATTAAATCAAACTTTGAAACCTTGAGTTCTTACAGAATTTCCCCGAACTCATAAATAAGGTCATCTCAGACTTCCAGTAGTCGCGCCCTACGCGCTGGATTGTGAGCCCGCACGTCGATTAAAAAAAATAGTTTACCTGTCCAACATTATTTTAAGTGTCGGAGAGGCTGTGATTCTTAAGCCAAATAGTGTAGTAGACCAGATTCTTAGGGAAGATAGTGTAATAGTGTAGTTTTGCTGAACCTAAATACATGAGTTCGTACCCCAGCGTTGACTAAACTTTGGGGAATTGGAAACACTTCTGCAGGCATTATGTGGTATTTTAATATTGTTATAACTAGGTCCCGGATAATTATGTAATAACATATTTTCCTAAGGTAACTCTATAAAGTTCAATCAACGATATATTCACGTTTCACATCGGTTAGTGGCCAAACTCATTTAATTTTTAGAACATATATTTACATATTTTACCCGAAACTACATATATTTACACATTTTACACAAATGAACATATTTTTACATATTACTGAATTTTTCCGTTATCCTACATTAAAAAAATTAATTCTTTATTTTTCCTGTATGGTTTTGATAAGGAATCATCCAAACAAACAATTTAGCAATTGTCAAATATTTTTTCTGTACTCTCCTCTCTAAAATGCCGCTATTATTACCCGCTGAAATGAGAGTATCCATAAATGCCAAGGGTATTGCAAGTAAAAGAAGAAGGCGACGATGGAATCATAGCTTCTGTTCTGTTAGTTTTCAGCGCGAGTATTGCAGAAAACAGAAAGGAAGTTTGATTTGTGAAGATGATACGTTTAGCAAGCGATATCGCGCACCCACTTCGTGTCTTTTAGAGGTCTCCTTTGACCTTGATAACCTTCACCAAAAGTTACATGCGCTAGCTCAAGATGGGCCGTTGACACTTTTCATTCCCTGATTTTTACATGCGACCCTCTACTGTTGTTCGTAAATTATCTCTCTGGACCGAATATCTACAGTAAAATCTCGCTGTGACACTTATGTGCAAGGAAATCATATTGGAAAGGTTGTGATGGGTTGAATGAACGTTTAAAAATGAAAGTCGTATTTTGTTAAGTTGTGAAGTGTTACCCAATAATTACAAAACTATTTAACGATACAACTTTTTTGTGGCCTAATGAAGTTAAACACAAAGCCTTCTTTCTGATACGAATGCAGCGCCGTAAATGTGCAAGGCAGAAGAATCCCTGCAGTTATTGTTCCAAAATTACTACTTCTAACCTATCTTGTGCATGCGTTGTGTTTGCAGAACTGATTGGATCTCAGTTTTATAAAGTTGACGCATTGATTTCCAATAAAAAAGGAATTAACAATATGAGGCACCTGGATCGACACTATGAGCTACAGTGCTCAAAATTTTGAATTTGCAATAGAAGTTATACATCAATTTGATTCTGAAGATGCAGCATCTATAAACGTACTGAAGCAATTGTTTGATATTCAAAAGCTGAATAACTATATTGCCCCGTATTTCAGTAAGCTCTACAATTAAATGTTTGGAAACATCTTCCCTGAAACTTTCTGGTAACTTTGAAATTAGCTAATCAGCAGTAGCTTCTTTAAAAACTGTTTATGTATCATTCGAAGGTCAATAGAGGGATCTAATAATGAAATAGAGATCTTCAGTTCTGGAGAAGAACCCAGGATTCGGTGAAAGAGTAAGCGAGAATTTTTTTTATAAAAGCTTATTTTTTTCAAAGTAGAATCTATCTTTTAAGTGACTATCACAACTGATGATAAACTAATTTTAACTGGTAATCACTGGGTACCGCATCTGTTTAATTATAGGCGTTCGTTTTTCCAAGCTTTGATTTTATTGGCATCAACTTTGAGAATTGACACGCATTCTTACAAACATAATATTTTTCATTGAGGGTTAAAACACTGTTCGCAAGTAGGAATGAAAGATAATTGATTAGCTTCCATGTCGTTCACTTTATCACGCTCTGTAAGACGTTGCCTCTACGAAGCCTTCTTCGGCCGATTCCGCCAATCATCGGATCACCTCTTTGCTTATATGTGGTGGACGTTATTATCTTTAGAGTTTGTGTTTATAAAAACGAGTTTATACGAGAACGTTTGTTTTATTACACCTGGTCACCAAGTAAAAAACTGCATAGGAGTTTTATATATTTTCTTATAGACTTTAACACGGTAAAAACGAAAAAACAAAATACCAAAATTATTTCATCTCGTCAGTTTCATGTTACTCTTAATTTTTTTTGTATTTTTAGCGTAAAATTCTTAATTAAAACATAGCATTCTGCTTTTTGTTTTAAAATGACCTTAAAACTAAGACTTCTCGCATTAATGGTATCAATTAAAACTGAACTTGGCCATAAATGAAAACTGGTGGTGCTACAGAATGAAACAAACTTTCCCGTATTAGTTTTCTAGTTTTTTGGTCTCGGCTAGCTATACGGACTGGCCATATACTCTTGCCAGCTGCCATCTATCGCCGCCCAAAGTACATTTTTTTTTATATTTTCTTAATTTTTCGGTTTCGTAATTATAGAACGGAAATACTATTTTACGAGTATTAAAGAACAGCAAAACTTCGTCATCAATGGCAAGTTTCTTTAGAAACTTTGGAGCCGTTTTTTAAGAAAATGGCGTGTAAGCGATACTCTAAGTTTAAAATTTAAAGCTCTTTTTCACAGAAACTTTTTGAGTTTTCGAAAAACTTTATTTAAAGAAGCACTTTACCTCACAATTACAATAGTGTTTACAAATTGCGGGAAATGTGACGTGGAAACAAGATTTTCTCTAAAACTGCTCAATTTTTTTCTTTAAACATTTGGTAAGGATAGTGCCTAATATACTCTTTAACATAACATAAACGCCATATTGCTCTATTCTTTTTTTTCTCAAAAATTACAAAAATGAAATTTTTTGACCTGAATCTCTCGCGTCGTTAATATTTATATTATTGGCGATTTGTTCATATGATTATATTTATGAGTAGATGTGATTTGAAAATGTAAAATAAAGTTTCTCAAAAACTCAACCGTTTTCTGTGACACCAACCTCCTAATTCCGCATTTTCAGAAACGCTCAAACGCCATTTTCTGATAAATGGATCCATATTTTATCTTCAAACTTTTCCAACGGATAGTGCTCTTTGCACTCTTTAATGTGACGTCAAGTTGAATTTGGGGTATTTTTTCGATTAAAAAAAATAGACAAAAGTATTTTTTCGAAACATCTCTTACACCGTCAATATGCATATTTCTAGCAATTTGTAAACACTATTGTATTTGTAAGTTGATGTACTTCAAATGACTTCTCATGATGTTTTTCGAAAATTCAAAAATTGTCTCTCAAAAAAAATTTCGTATTTACAGTAGCGCTTAAACGCCATTTTCGTAAAAAGGCTGCAAATTTTTCAAAGACAATTGCCAGTTAGGACGAGATTTTAATAGTTCTTTAATATTCTTCAAATAATATTTCCGTTTTACTATTCAGAAATCGAAAAATGAAACTTAAAAAAATGTGTACGTTGGGCGACGATACATGGCAGCTGGCAAGAGTATGTGGGAATTTCTAATAGCTAGCCGAGACCATAGGAAATAGAAAAGTAATACGTGAAAGTCTGTCCCATTCTGTATCACCACTACTTTTTCGTTCTGTAGATCGTTCTCTTCTTCGTTCTGTAGATCGAACTATGAAGATTACTTTTATTTTATTGGAGAGCGTATAAAATACACTGACGTTTATCGGGAGCAAAATAGTAGTAGAAGAGAGATAAAAGACTTCCGTGTTTCCTGCCTACAAAACTGAATTGACATTAATTTTTGCAAACGTACTGTTGATTTCAATTTTTTTAATGTGAAATGTGTTGTTATAATAAGAGTGCGAGAAAAGCGAATGCATGGCTCAGTGTTGAAGTGTTTCTCTAGAACTCAGAGAGCAGCGGGTTCGAGTCCTAGTCTTCTTTTTTTTATTCTACGTCACAAAAAAATTTACTAAATTGCAAAATTATACATTTGTCTTGTCAAAGTTATGTATAATGTGAGAAAAATTCGCGATTGCGAAAAAAGAATCCGAACCAGCAATTCTAAAATAATGGTAACAGGCTGTCTCGACATGCGGCATTGAGACCAAAATAATATGATCTTAAATTGCATCCTTCGCAGTACTTCCGTGTTTTCGACTCCGCGTCAAAATGAGATAACGAGTTTTGCGACGTTGCCACTTGACAAGAAAGAAAAATCAATCGCGGCTCAGCAAATTGAACTACTCCGTTTTCATTATTCGACATGTCTCACCATAGCCAAGCCTCACGAGAGCGAGTTATCGCATTAGTAAACCAGGAATTTTGGATTCCTTAATAATGTATTCCTTGTATTTCTTAGAATAAGAGATTTAGGAATAAACAATTAATATAACAAATTTAATTTGGAGAATAAAAAAATATTTCATAAAAATATAAAAAACCCTTTTCAGGGTCACCTTGTTTTAAAATCAAAATAATATATTTACGCTATGGAGACAGTTTTGTAATATAGTTAATTTGACAAAAACAAATCACGGATAAGCAAAACAACTCTGAGCAAGAACCGGGTTCGATCCTGCGGTCTAGGGTTCTGGAAGAAAGGATTCTACCACTGAGCCAAACAAACACATCTTTCAATTCCTTACATAAACTTACATAAACTGCTGGCGTAAGTTATTGTGCCAAATATCGGACAACGTTTGGAATGTCTCCAATATATTTAGACAATTACAAATGTATCAAACGTAATTAAAACTGGAATTACTGAAATGCATCCCACTAACTAGTCTCACATTAAGGGAGTCCCACCAACTATTGACCATCCCCGTAATTCTAAATAGTTCCCGATATCGAAATAGTTTTCGCTCAACAATGCACAATCTTGGGGCAAGAGAAAAGAGAAATGGTGTAGAGATATTGTTTCAAATATTTTTAGTTTTGGAGAAATTAATGAATCTTTAGTTTTTCTAAAGAGAACCAGACATTTGTTTCTCACTAGCAACAGATCATAAAAGAGGAATGCAATGATGTAATATATGCTAATATTTTATAGTATTTTGTGTATAAAATTATACATTCTAACATGAGATTTTAAACGAAACGTGCAGTTTTTCCTGTAGCAGCCGTCGCAATCTCGAGCATTTAATTTAAAATCACATGTCAGAAAGTATATTTTTATACTCAAAATACTATCAAAATATTAATATATGTTACATCATTGCATTCGTCTATTTATGATCTTTCTATTGCTAGTGAGAAAAATACGTGGTTGAATTTCAAAATTCAAAGATGATTCAATTTCTCAAAAACAAAAAATATTTCGAAAATTATCTCTACGGCAAATTGTTTGCCCAATGATTCCCCATTGCTGACCGGAAACTGCATACATCGGAAACAGTTTAGATTTAGAAGAAACGGGGGTGGGCCTTAGTCGGTGCGACTCCTGTATATTGCTTGCATATACACACAAAAACTGTTGAACAAGTAATACAAAGAATAATGCAGTTTTATACATCCCCCACAAAAAATAACAGTATGTTTTGGTTTAAATTCTGAATATTTTGTTGTCCCACAACGACTGAACTTCTTCTGATGAGTGGGTAACTGTTTAACTTGGAAATGAATTCCAGTCGCTAGAATTTTTTCGTGATGCGTGATTCTCTTCCCGAGGTAAATTCTTGTATGCATTTCTATTGATGGTGATCTTTTTATTTTACGAGCGCATTTTCATGGTCGGTTTTGACGGACAAAAATAAAAATAATTTTATTTTGTAAAAGTAAGAATAATAACGCAATACATTAAAATTATTTTTCCTTGCAATTTACGTATGCATCGCGCACGCGAGCGGTGTTTGGTTCACCTTCTGAACATGTGTAATTATGGAGATCAACTTTTTACGGCTGTATGCCTTGATAAGACAAGGTTGTTACGCCTTGAATTATGAATAATGAGGTAATAGGATGATAACGAGGAATGAAGAGACGATCACAAGTACCAGAATGCCTACGCAGGACTCGAACCTGCAGCGTCCTTGGCGCAGCAACGGGGACGACGTGGTTGTTGTTATTGTTATTATTATTATTATTATTATTTTAATTGGGTGTTCATATATCTAAGAAGTCGGCTTTACATTGTTGCAGAAATTTCATGTTACCACGAGGATATATGACTCTAATGATAGAACTCACTAGGAAGAACAACTTTTATTTGAAACAAAAATCTTCAATTTTGTAGTTGTGGTAAGACGCCGAGAAAAATTCACACTTTTGCAATTTTTGAAAATTCAGAGTTAAGCGTGAAAATATGACCTATGCCACTTTTATAAGTGTATTTTACTCTACTCTTAAAAGAAATTTAAAGAAAAATTTGGAGCCTTTTTGAGAAAATTTTGAAAATGTCCGGGGGCTTCATGCAAAGTACCCCAAAGTTTGAACTAAGAGTTTCAAAAACGCGTCTCGAGTGGAAGATCGACCAAAGAATATCCATTTTGGAGGAATTCGTACTTATAGTTTAGATGCTAGTGTTGTTCACAGACAGACGGACAAACGGACGGACGGACGGACGTACAGACGATTTGAAAACAACATTACATAACTATCCCTATACTACATATATTACTCCGTATTTACGTATGTATACGGCAAAGTAAAAAATGGCCTAGTTATTTAATATTTGACATAATTAATAATACTACTTATAAAAATATTAATATTAATATTAATAATAATATTAATAATAATAATAATAATTGTAATAATTGTAAAAATAAAATAACTAGGGTAGTTTAGTTAACTGGGGGTGTAGTTTTAATGTAGAGTCATCTATCGAGTAACTTTTCTTCGTTTGAAAAAAATTCAAATGTTCATTACTGGAACTAAAATTAACAATTTCTACACCCATATTGCCTTTTGACATTATTTTGTCAATATTGCTCTTGGGTTTCTCCTTTTAAATTTGGCCGTGGTCTTCCTCGCTGGAACGTGAGACCTGGCGTCGTCCTTTCGGGGTTTTCCTCACCGCACTGTTTTGTGCTTTATAGTAATATCACATGCCTTCTGGAGTCGTAGGCACAGTCTCATTAAAAATGTTTTTTACTTTCATCATAAAAAATAATCAATTGCGAAATCTGGTGAATACGTAGGTTAATTTATCATATGTCCCTGCCGTAACAATTGATGTGAATTTGCTTTGTTCAAAATTCTTCTTGATAAATTAGTATAAGTGCGGGTCAACAGTCGCGGTGAAAATATATTTCAGAAGAGAAGTTTTACAATTCACGTTTTGTTTCCTTTTATAAATTTGTTACATTCATGAACAAAGGAGGAAGTAGATTAGCAGTAAAGAATATTAGAAACTTGCTGCAAATTTATGATCTGTTTAATTATCTCGAGATATTACTGTAAAACATCTTAATCTATTGATCCCTTGTCTTCTAGTTGAAATGTTTTAAAATGTACTCTTGTTTCTGTCGCCGTTACAAATTAAAGTCAATGCTTGTTAGGTCTGAAATTGGCCTTTAATATTTTTTTTCTTAAGCTGACAGTTTCTTACATCGTTCTTTTCGACTTTTTTTAATATTTATGTCCATTTCTAGGCATTCCCTGCAATGATTATATTCTTCACGCATACATCCCATCACTTTCCTACCATTGCAGTCTAAACGTCGCGGCACCGCGAAGGCCAAGTGTCCCAAAGGCGATCGCCGCACTGGCGTCTCAAGGCAAATATTTTCCGTACCAACAACTGTTCATAATTTCAAAACAAGTTTAGGTAAAATATTTGTTACTCTATATTTCTTTTAAGTTAGTAACAACTGAGGTATTGTATTCCTCTTTAAATAATCTAATCATTTCAGCAAAAAAATCTATGTAGTTCAAAAAAATCAAATATTGTTCAATTTCTGCAAAATTAAAAATGTTTTAAAGAATATCTCTGCTACACAACACTTGCATCGTGGATTAAATGTTAAAATTATCTATATTCAAACTTGGCTAGTTATTAATTATTATTAATAAAAATCGAAAATATGATGCTCCAGAATGTATCACTAGGGTGTTTCGAAATAATTCCTTACATCGCACTGCGAATTTCGGCAGCAGCCTCGTATTACCGACTAGTATTTTCTGCAATTTTGACGGTAATATAGAAATAGATGGAATTAAAACTTTCTTCCTATTAGGTCAAACAGGCACTTCAAAAAATCAAGAAAACAATCCCAGAGATAAACATCTTGATACAAAATTTTTAATTAGTAAATATATAGTATGTGCCATCACTCCATCAAAATGCATTTTGCAAAATAATTTGTTTATAATAGATTTCATCACTAGGCGATAAAGATATCGGTGTGCAGTTGGCACCATTGACTGAAATATAAACAAACACGCAGTGAAATTTTACTTTCACATTCGCAGGGCAACAATTTCGGTGTTTTGATAATTTATTTATAACGCCGACAAATTGTAATATTGGAACGACAGTTCAAACAAAGTATTAAGAATTCAATGAAAATGTTGAAAGATATAAATGAGGAATGGTTCATTAGCAGCAATTTTCATTGATTTGCCGCTAAGTCAGAAATCGTTAATACAATATAATCGACGGAAAGCCAGACACTGGAAAACGAACTGAACCATATACTTGACTGCAAAGAACGATCGGATTGTCTGTAAAACAAATGAGGGTTGGCATCAGATGCTAATTTCTTATAAACAATTGCGTAAGGAAAGGTGATAGCGCCGATCGGATTGCGGAATTTCGCAACTTGTTGAAAGGCAATTGAGATGAGAAAGTAAAAAAATATGGCAAAATTTGTAGATTTATTAACAATTTCCAATTTTTGCAATTCTAAAGTGGGAAGAGTTCCCTGATGACCCAGAACTGAAAATTGCGAATTAACACTTTTGCAACAATTAACAATTTTATAAACAATTTCGAAATGTGCGCTACACCTGCGGAAGAGTGTCCCCAAATTGTCCCTGAGTTCAATATCGCAAAATAACAATTTTGACCAGAGGATGCAAATTGAATGCTTCATATCTAGTTTAATTGTTGCTTTAATAATAAAATATACACTTGATCTTTGAATTGTAATTTCTTTTATTGAAACTGTTCTCTAGATGTCCTTTTATCGAATGTAGAACGACAGTATTTTGCAATTTTTCAAATTTTAGAAACACTTATGAACACTTCGAAATATGCAATTATAATAGTTTCTCTTATGGAAAAAGATCTGGACATTTAATAAAGTTCATGGATTGTGAATGAACATCAATATTGGAATTAGAATGCGTATAAGAAAGTAATTTGTCTAAAATTAGTGTTATTTTATCTCACATCAACGTAATTTCTTAAAAACGAATTATGTTAATAGTGGTTAAATGTATGTGTTCATATATATTTGAATAAATTTACTTTAATGTTCATAAAAGTGTTTCATTCCTTGCATTTTTATTTGAAAATATTTTCACATCGGAACTAGCGACGCCCGCCATTTTCTACGACGTAAGTTTGTTAGGACACTCCCCCCTGTGTTGAGATTAGCTGCGTAGATTTGTGAGGCTCCGCCTGCGATGTTTCGTCATCACAAGGGCTGCCCAAGCCGTGCACAGGCTGAACTTAGCTGCAGACGGCCGCGATCAATTTTTGTTTCCAAAACTGTACATATCACCTGTATGTAAGAGAAACTAACCATGCCCATTTTGGATGTTTTCTTATTATTTACATTACTAATTCATATTTAGTCTATTCTTTCAAATATCAACTTCATTAGAGTCCAGGAATTTGAATGTACTAAATTATTGTGAAATTTTACAGGAAAAAATTAATCTTTAAACCTCTTGTTTTCTTCTTTCTTTGCAAAAGCAATATTGGATATTAAAGCATGTTACAAGAAACAAGTACAATCCCCAGCAAAAAGCATTGAGTACAAACATTTTACTGAGTCGATTTCAACTAGAGTTATCTCAGAAAACAGTTTTGGGTAGTATTCAGGTATTTCAGATAATATTTTGATGTCCAAAAGAACTGCAAATTACAATGTATGGCAGATGAAAATCCGACGATAGATCATTTACCAAGAATTACTTAATATTTGTAACAGATATTGAATAGGTCTTCAATTATTAAGAAAAGATTTTCACTATTGTCTGTTCAGTCATGTGAGCAATTTTTTGATACACTGTGATGTCAAACTAAATTGAGGGACATTACCAGTGATTAACATGTACAAATGATACTGATTTTTCAAACATTGGCTAACTTGTACTTGTGCCATTATACTCTCTGTTACTCTGTCATCCCGCAGAGGATGTTCACATATAAATGTATTTATATAGATAAGATGGAAGAAAAATACACTTTCAAACTTCCTTTCCAAAAATATTTATACGCATAACTTTGTGACAATTTAGTCTGTTGCGGTCTTAAATAAGAACATTTTGAAAGAATACGACAGCGGCTCTTTGAAATTCTGAATTTAAGCACATTGATCCCTGACTTAATTCACACATACATATTCCCATCTTTTTCACACGATTTGTATCAATTCTTATAACATTCTTTTAGCGACAGTATTGGAACAATGCAAATCACTTATAAAAATTATCCATAATTTCCAACTACATGCACTGAACTTACCCTTTGACGCTCAAAGTCCAGCACATTTGGTTGGTGGAAGAATACATTTCTGTGATACTAACTAGTTTTAAAACGTGTCAATAAATCATATACTTCCTGAACAGACAATTATTGATCAAAACGGACCATGAGCAACAATGTACAGTTCTGGAAAGAAAAATTGATCGCGGCCGTCTGCGGCTAAGTTCAGCTTGTGCACGGCTTGGGCAGCCCTTGTCATGACGAAAACGTTGCAGGCGGAGCCTCACAAACCTAGGCAGCCAATCTCAACACAAGGGGGAGTGCCCTAACAGAATTACCCCGTACAAAATGGCGGGCGTTGCTAGTTCCGATATTTTCAAATAAAAATACATGGAATGAAACACTTTTATGAACATGAAAGTAAATTTATTCAAATATATATGAACACATACACTTAACCACTGTTAACACAATTCTTTTTTAAGAAATTACGTTGATGTGAGATAAAATAACACTAATTTTAGACCAATCAGTTTCATATACACATTTTATGTTCAATAATGTCGTTCATACTCCAATCCATGAACTTTAACAAATGTCCAGTTTACTACAGATTTTTTCCATAAGAAAAAATATTATAATTGCATATTTGCAATTGTTCATATGTTTCTAAAATTTGCAAAACTTGCAAAATACTGTCTTTCTCAAATTGATAGAGGACTTTTAATAAACTGTTTCAATAAAAGATAATACAATTCAAAGACCAAGTGCATATTTATTATTAAAGCAACAATAAAACTAGATATTAAGCAATCAATTTGAATCTCTTGTGAAAATTGTGATTTTGCGTTATTCGACTCAGGGACAATTTGTGCACCCCCAGAAGGTATAACGCACATTTCAAAATTGTTTATAACATTTTCAATTGTTGCAAAATTGTTCATTCGCAGTTTTCGGTTCTGGGTCATCAGGGAAATCTTCCCACTTTAGAATTATAAAAATTGGAAATTGTTTATCAATTTACAAATTTTGCAATACTTTTTATTGTCTCATTTTAATTGCCTTTCAACAAGATGCGAAATTCCGTAATTCAATCGTCGCTATCGCCTTTCGTTTTGGAGATACGCAATTGTTTGTAGGAAATTAGCATCTGATGCCAACTCTCATTTGTTTTACAGACAATCCAGTCGCTCTCCCTCACAGTCAAGTATATGGTTCAGATCGTTTTGCAGTGTCTCCTTTTCCGCTGATTATTTAATATTAACGATTTCTGACTTACGGCGAAACGGTAGAAACTATTGCTGTTTTTTAACTTTGAAAATTTTCTTTATATTCCTACTACATCGTTGAAACTTGAGTTTCATTATTTTCATTCGTCTGCATTACAAATAAATTTGGTTTCAAATTTCAAAACGCAGATGCTAACTGTTGCTCTGCAAATGTGTAGGTTTCTTTATTATGTGCTTGGGTATCTTCTACTTACTGATGCAAAGTGTCTGCTTATAGTTTTCCGTCTAGCGAGGAAACTGATTATAAACTAATCTAATCATTTTATTATTAATAGAATTATGATACAAACAAATTAACTTTCAAAATTATATTTCGATAGAACGGTGGCACGATAGATAATTTTAATATTTATTCCACGAGGCGAATGTTGTGCAGCAGAAATATTCTTCGTAATATTTTCAATTTGAAGGAATTGTGTCACATTTTATTTTTAAATGGAACTGCGTAGGTTTTTGCCTGAAATGAATAGATCATTAAAGAGAGATAGAATGATGCTTCATTTGGTAATAATTAGAGTAAAATACATATTTGGCACGCGGTTTGAGCCATCCCCAACTGTAAGGCAAGCAAAGCTTATCATTGGCTATTCTAGCAATTCAAGTAGCCTATCCTCCGACGTTTTTTCCCCTTTCTCCTCGCCTTAAAAGCCATAAAAGGAAAGGCCGGGTCTGAAGAATGTGGCACTAATCCAGTAATATCGGAGAATGCTTCGCTACGACCTCTTGGATAAATATGACAAATAATTTAAGTTCAATATAGAGACAAATAATAGAGTTGTACTACTGCAAATTGTAATTATACACACATGTAAAATAAATAATGTGTAATTAGAGAAATTTCTAATGAATGGTATGGAAAATTAACCCTTCAGTGGGCGCGTGACTTTTCATCCCGCCAGTGGGCGCGTGGCGTACACCCGTACTCCAGTTGAATGAGCGGTTTTTGTAACGAACTTACGGAATTTTGACACTTAAATTATTATTTTTATAACAAATTGCTATTATTTGTTTCATTCTAACACAAATAAACTGATATGAAAGAGGCAATTCAGTTGTAAAAATAATTTTTTAAGAATCCAGAAAATAATACGCATATTGTCACAAATCACTTGGGAAATTTTTCAAATGGCTCAAATGTTAAAGTTTCATAACAAGAAATAAAAATATCTTTCAAATGATCTTTGCACAAACACACATTGCACAAACAATCTTTGCACAATGATTATTGGCATTTCTCACAACTATGATTAGAGCTATCGCGACTTTGCCGCAGTCATCATAGAGGCCATGATCGCATGGCAGCTTTCTTTCATGACTCTGGTCTTCATCTCCTCCTAACCATAGTTTCGCTCAACTTCTTATGTCTTTCGATACACTGGATATATTACTCCTAAAAATGTGTGGTTTGATCAAGCCCCAAGCAATTTCTTCAATGAAATCAAGTCTACTGGTGTTGTTAGATTAGATTTTGTATACAAAAAAGGCATTTATAGCTGATATATTTACCAAATTGTAAAATAGAAGCATATGACTGCGTCTTGTATTTTTTGATACGTTGTACTTTTGAATAAACCAATCAACCAAACCCACACCAATCTTAGTTCTGTTGTAAAATGTTACAATTTCTGGCGTATTTTCTCTGGAGTCGGCATCTATTGCATCATCATGGTGAATGGTAGAAATAAGGACTTATTGACTTATTCCTTTTAGTACAGTACGAACCTAATGTACAATCCTTTTGAAACCCAAAATTTGATAAGTGCTGTTTCTTTGTTTGGTGCAAAAACTCAGGCGGGATTTCTATTTTGTTTTTGCTCAACGTGCCTACAAATGTGAGTTTCTTTCACAATAGTTTGTCACAGAAGTATAACACAGATTATATACTTAGATAAACACCAAAGGAGCGAAAGACACGACGGACGGACGAACTGCACTGTTGCTGACAAGTGGCAACTGAGGGACGTCCAGTGGGCGCGTGGAGTACGATGGTGCTCCATTCGAAACAAATCTGTTATCGCGAGAGAGATAAGCGGTATTGATGACATCAATTTCCGACATGCGCTTCGTTACAGTTGCAAAGTCAGCTACCGGAAATTACAGCTCCAAGAATTAGCTCATACAAAAGAAATGAAGGTTTAAAATTATGTGGAGTACACCGGTACTCCACGCGCCCACTGAAGGGTTAAGAACGAATTCAGTTAATTTTATGAGAGAGAAATTTTACATGGAAATTTTTTTTAATGCATTTATTCCAAATATATATACTCTCTTGCATTCATTAACATCCAGTGTCTATTCGTTCCTCAGACTTCAGTGTTTGGAAATGACCTTCAGAAGGGTCGCTTGGTTGAGCTCGCTTGCTATTAAATTAAACTGAAACCTTGGGTTCTTACAGAATTTCCCCAAACTCATAAATCAGTTTATCTCAGACTTCCAGTAGTCGCGCCCTACGCGCCGGATTGTGAGCGCGCACGTCGATTAAAAAAAATAGTTCACCTGTCCAACATCTTTTTAAGTGTCGGAGAGGCTGTGATTCTTAGGGCAAATAGTATAGTAGACGTAATATCTTGCTGAACCTAATTACGCGAAGTCATACCCCAGCGTTGACAAAACTTTGGGGAATTGGAAACACTTCTGTGGGCGTTGCGTGGTATTTTAATATTGTTATTACTAGACCCGGATATAATTATCCAATGTAATAACATATTTTCCTAAGGTAACTCTATAAAGTCCAATCAATGATATATTCACGTTTCACATCTGTTAGTGCCCAAACACATTGAATTTTTAGAACATATATTTACATATTTTACTCGAAACTACATATATTTACACATTGTACACAAATGAACATATTTTTACATATTACTGAATTTTTCCGTTATCCTACATTAAAAAAAATTAATTCTTTATTTTTCCTGTATGGTTTTGATAAGGAATCATCCAAACAAACAATTTAGCAATTGTCAAATATTTTTTCTGTACTCTCCTCTCTAAAATGCCGCTATTATTATTCGCTGAAACGAGAGTATCCAGAAATGCCAAGGATATTGCAAGTAAAAGAAGAAGGCGACGATGGAATCATAGCTTCTGTTCTGTTAGTTTTCAGCGCGAGTATTGCAGAAAACAGAAAGGAAGTTTGATTTGTGAAGATGATACGTTTAGCAAGCGATATCGCGCACCCACTTCGTGTCTTTTAGAGGTCTCCTTTGACCTTGATAACCTTCACCAAAAGTTACATGCGCTAGCTCAAGATGGGCCGTTGACATTTTTCATTCCCTGATTTTTACATGCGACCCTCTACTGTTGTTCGTAATTATCTCTCTGGACCGAAAATCTACAGTAAAATCTCGCTGTGAAACTTATGTGCAAGGAATCATATTGGAAAGGTTGTGATGGGTTGAATGAACGTTTAAAAATGAAAGTCTTATTTTGATAAGTTGTGAAGGTTACCCAAATGCAACCATCAAATAATTACAAAACTATTTAACGATACAACTTTTTTGTGGCCTAATGAAGTTAAACACAAAGCCTTCTTTCTGATACGAATGCAGCGCCGTAAATGTGCAAGGCAGAAGAAGCCCTGCAGTTATTGTTCCAAAATTACTACTTCTAACCTATCTTGTGCATGCGTTGTGTTTGCAGAACTGATTGGATCTCAGTTTCATAAAGTTGACGCATTTATTTCCAATAAAAAAGGAATTAACAATATGGGGCACCTGGATCGACGCTATGAGCTACAATGCTCAAAATTTTGAATTTGCAATAGAAGTTATACATCAATTTGATTCTGAAGATGCAGCATCTATAAACGTACTGAAGCAATTGTTTGATATTCAAAAGCTGAATAACTATATTGCCCCGTATTTCAGTAAGCTCTACAATTAAATGTTTGGAAACATCTTCCCTGAAACTTTCTGGTAACTTTGAAATTAGCTAATCAGCAGTAGCTTCTTTAAAAACTGTTTATGTATCATTCGAAGGTCAATAGAGGGATCTAATAATGAAATAGAGATCTTCAGTTCTGGAGAAGAACCCAGGATTCGGTGAAAGAGTAAGCGAGAATTTTTTATAAAAGCTTATTTTTTTCAAAGTAGAATCTATCTTTTAAGTGACTATCACAACTGATGATAAACTAATTTTAACTGGTAATCACTGGGTACCGCATCTGTTTAATTATAGGCGTTCGTTTTCCAAGCTTTGATTTTATTGGCATCAACTTTGAGAATTGACACGCATTCTTACAAACATAATATTTTCATTGAGGGTTAAAACACTGTTCGCAAGTAGGAATGAAAGATAATTGATTAGCTTCCATGTCATTCACTTTATCACGCTCTGTAAGACGTTGCCTCTACGAAGCCTTCTTCGGCCGATTCCGCCAATCATCGGATCACCTCTTTGCTTATATGTGGTGGACGTTATTATCTTTAGAGTTTGTGTTTATAAAAACGAGTTTATACGAGAACGTTTATTTTATTACACCTGGTCACCAAGTAAAAAACTGCATAGGAGTTTTATATATTTTCTTATAGACTTTAACACGGTAAAAACGAAAAAACAAAATACCAAAATTATTTCATCTCGTCAGTTTCATGTTACTCTTAATTTTTTTTGTATTTTTAGCGTAAAATTCCTTAATTAATACATAGCATTCTGCTTTTTGTTTTAAATGACCTTAAAACTAAGACTTCTCGCATTAATGGTATCAATTAAAACTGAACTTGGCCATAAATGAAAACTGGTGGTGCTACAGAATGAAACAAACTTTCCCGTATTAGTTTTCTAGTTTTTTGGTCTCGGCTAGCTATACGGACTGGCCATATACTCTTGCCAGCTGCCATCTATCGCCGCCCAAAGTACATTTTTTTTATATTTTCTTAATTTTTCGGTTTCGTAATTATAGAACGGAAATACTATTTTACGAATATTAAAGAACAGCAAAACTTCGTCATCAATGGCAAGTTTCTTTAGAAACTTTGGAGCCGTTTTTTAAGAAAATGGCGTGTAAGCGATACTCTAAGTTTAAAATTTAAAGCTCTTTTTCACAGAAACTTTTTGAGTTTTCGAAAAACTTTATTTAAAGAAGCACTTTACCTCACAATTACAATAGTGTTTACAAATTGCGGGAAATGTGACGTGGAAACAAGATTTTCTCTAAAACGGCTCAATTTTTTTCTTTAAACATTTGGTAAGGATAGTGCCTAATATACTCTTTAACATAACATAAACGCCATATTGCTCTATTCTTTTTTTTTCTCAAAAATTACAAAAATGAAATTTTTTGACCTGAATCTCTCGCGTCGTTAATATTTATATTATTGGCGATTTGTTCATATGATTATATTTATGAGTAGATGTGATTTGAAAATGTAAAATAAAGTTTCTCAAAAACTCAACCGTTTTCTGTGACACCAACCTCCTAATTCCGCATTTTCAGAAACGCTCAAACGCCATTTTCTGATAAATGGATCCATATTTTATCTTCAAACTTTTCCAACGGATAGTGCTCTTTGCACTCTTTAATGTGACGTCAAGTTGAATTTGGGGTATTTTTTCGATTAAAAAAAATAGACAAAAGTATTTTTTCGAAACATCTCTTACACCGTCAATATGCATATTTCTAGCAATTTGTAAACACTATTGTATTTGTAAGTTGATGTACTTCAAATGACTTCTCATGATGTTTTTCGAAAATTCAAAAATTGTCTCTCAAAAAAAATTTCGTATTTACAGTAGCGCTTAAACGCCATTTTCGTAAAAAGGCTAGCAAATTTTTCAAAGACAATTGCCAGTTAGGACGAGATTTTAATAGTTCTTTAATATTCTTCAAATAATATTTCCGTTTTACTATTCAGAAATCGAAAAATGAAACTTAAAAAAATGTGTACGTTGGGCGACGATACATGGCAGCTGGCAAGAGTATGTGGGAATTCTAATAGCTAGCCGAGACCATAGGAAATAGAAAAGTAATACGTGAAAGTCTGTCCCATTCTGTATCACCACTACTTTTTCGTTCTGTAGATCGTTCTCTTCTTCGTTCTGTAGATCGAACTATGAAGATTACTTTTATTTTATTGGAGAGCGTATAAAATACACTGACGTTTATCGGGAGCAAAATAGTAGTAGAAGAGAGATAAAAGACTTCCGTGTTTCCTGCCTACAAAACTGAATTGACATTAATTTTTGCAAACGTACTGTTGATTTCAATTTTTTTAATGTGAAATGTGTTGTTATAATAAGAGTGCGAGAAAAGCGAATGCATGGCTCAGTGTTGAAGTGTTTCTCTAGAACTCAGAGAGCAGCGGGTTCGAGTCCGAGTCTTCTTTTTTTTTATTCTACGTTACAAAAAAATTTACTAAATTGCAAAATTTTACATTTGTCTTGTCAAAGTTATGTATAATGTAAGAAAAATTTGCGATTGCGAAAAAGTAATGCGAACCAGCAATTCTAAAATTATGGTAATAGGCAGTCTTGACATGCGGCATTGAGACCAAAATAATATGATCTTAAATTGCATCCTTCGCAGTACTTCCGTGTTTTCGACTCCGTGTCAAAATGAGATAAGGAGCTTTGCGACGTTGCCACTTGACAAGAAAGAAAAATCAATATTTTCACTCGCGGCTTAGCAAATTGAACTACTCCGTTTTCATTATTCGACATGTCTCACCATAGCCAAGCCTCACAAGAGCGAGTTATCGCATTAGTAAACCAGGAATTTTGGATTCCTTAATAATGTATTCCTTGTATTTCTTAGAATAAGAGATTTATGAATAAACAATTAATATAACAAATTCTATGTATCAAACGGAATTAAAACTGGAATTACTGAAATGCATCCCACTAACTAGTCCCACTTTAAGGGAGTCCCACTAACTATTGACCATCCCCGTAATTCTAAACGGTTCCCGATATCGAAATAGTTTTCGCTCAACAATGCACAATCATGGGGCAAGAGAAAAGAGAAATGGTGTAGAGATATTGTTTCAAATATTTTTAGTTTTGGAGAAATTAATGAATCTTTAGTTTTTCTATAGAGAACCAGACAGTGTTTTTCTCACTAGCAACAGATAGATCCTAAAAGAGGAATGCAATGATGTAATATATGCTAATATTTTATAGTATTTTGTAAATAAAAAAAATTCTAACATGAGATTTTAAACGAAACGTGCAGTTTTTCCTGTAGCAGCAGTCGCAATCTCGAGCATTTAATTTAAAATCACATGTCAGAAAGTATATTTTTATACTCAAAATACTATCAAAATATTAATATATGTTACATCATTGCATTCGTCTATTTATGATCTCTCTATTGCTAGTGAGAAAAACTGCTGCACTTTCTTTTCCAGCAGGATGGGAGCCGTCTGTAATATAAAAATTGGCGTTATTGAAATTCAATATATTTAGTGCTGTCTCATCTTCATAAAGTTTTTCTCTTGTCACTTAGAAAAGATGTTTATATAAGGGAGAATTTAATAACAAAATAATCATCAAGTAGCAATACGTAATGAAGAATATAAACATAATACAATTCTCAGTTATTTGATAGAAAAATCTGGCAAATATATTTTTTGTTTCAAGCTATTTTTAATCGCCATGATTCTGCTTGTGCATGTACACCCTTTTCTTCCATTTTTAAGGGAAATAAGGTCGGAGACAGGGAAACTTGCCGGTGTCTGTAGGAGAGTCGAGCTCCCCAGGCGGGTACTTAGCTCGTGCAGGCACGGTTTGACTCAGCTTCCCTTGTCCGAGCGCGCGTTAGCAGCCAGAGTGCTGCGTGGCCTTGTGTGGCGGACTATTACATTCAAAATATCCGTTAAAGAGTAGTCGCAAAAGAATCAAAATTACTGAAACTAGTAGTGCTACAGAATGGCACAGACTTTCCCGTATTAGTTTTCTATTTCCTTTGCTCGGCTAGCTATTCAGACTTGCCATATATTCTTGCCAGCTGCCATCTTTCGCCGCCCAAAGTACATTTTTTTGACATTTTCTTAATTTTTCGGTTTCCTAAAGGTAAAAAGGAAATATGCATTTTAGAATATTAAAGAACACAAAAATCTCGTCCTAAATAACAATTTCTTTTAAAAAATTTGAAGCCGTTTTTAAGAAAACGACGTTAAAACACTACTGTAAATTTGAAATTTTAACCTATTTTTTTACAGAAATTTTTTGAGTTTTCGAAAAACTATCATTATAAGTCATTTGAAATACCATCAACTTGCAAATACAGTAGTGTTTACAAATTGCTGGAAATGTTCATATTGACGGTGTGAGAGTTCTCTTAAAAAATACATTGTTGTAGTTTATGAAAAAAACAAAAGAATAGAGTAATGTGGCGTTTATGTCATCTCATCGAGTACATTAGACATATTCTTACCAAAAGTTTAAAGAATAAATTTAGAACCGATTTTGAGAAAATCTTGTTTTTGTAATTTTTAAAATTGCACTTATTCCACGCAATATTGCGAGAAAACTACAAAAATTTTCAAAAATATGAACGTAATCAGAACGTAAGAGCAAATTTCATTAGAAGAAAAAATATCTGTTTTCAATTCAGTAGTTGTAGGAAGACGCAAAATTTTCGAAAATTCAGACTTAACCGAGAAAATCAAACTTATGAAGACGATGACATTAATAATAATATTGTCTTTATTATTATTATTATTATTATTATTATTATTATTATTATTATTCTATATTACGACTTAAGATGTCATGTTTCGGCTGAATATAAAATCTACTCCTGGTTGCAACCAGCTACCTAAGGAGCAGATCTGGAGACTGTCGGTGCCTCTACAATACTTTGCGCAAACAGTGGACTATTCCAAATAAAGCAATTTCTTGCACTTCCCAGTCTTTAGAATTACCTGGGATTTTAGACCAGATCTTACACATATTTTGCGGAACAATTCCCAGAGCTCCAATGACTATCGGAACGACATGTGCTTTTACGCCCTATATTCGGCTGATCGCGACTTCAAAACTCTTGTATTTAAAACGTTTCTCTGCCTCCTGGACAACGACATTTTCATTGCACGGTACAGCAACATCGACAAGTAAACAAGCTTTTTTCTCTAAATCCCGGATAACTATATCCTGTTTGTTTGCCTCTTGCCGCTCAGTTGCAATCAGTTTGAATTTGTTGGTCGTACAATATCGTACACAATCCAACACACGTCACCGGTTTCGGTGAGTGTTCGTACCACTTGGAGCATGTGTTCGGAACTTCGAGGGCGGTACAGATCTGCCAGTGGAGGTAGCTACACACCCTGTCGTGTCTTTTCAAGTATTCGGTCTTTGCTAGGATTGGACAAGCTGAGACAATATGATCGATGGTTTCTACGTGTTCCTGACAAATGCGGCATTTATCATCTTGGGCAATTTTGAGAACCGCTTTATCATAATGTCGTGTTCTCAAGGCCTGATCTTGGTCAGCTATTACAAGTGCTTCCGATTCTGGCTTCATTCTTCCCCTTTCAAGCCACATAAATGATTGATCTTTATTGATCTGCACCTTGTCCATTCTTTTTAGATATTGTCCGTGGAGTGGTTTGTCTCTCCACGATTTCTTTAACAATTTCTGTGTCTCAAATTTCATGTTAAGTAGCATCAGAAGTTCAGTGTCTCTGTCATTCTGGTTGTCTTGCATAGTCTTGTTCGCAATGCTTCTTGCTACACTAACAATGCCTCTGTTTCCCATTCTTCGGTCAGATTTCATGACCTGCCTCATTAGTGGGTCATCTTGATGGCTGACTAAATGCTTTCCCATCCCGGTTATTGCATTGTGCCAGGAGGCTTCTATTTGTCTGAGGCCTCTTCCTCCTTCCTTACGTGACACATAAAGTCTATGTACATCAGCTCGGGGGTGGGCAACATGATGCATTGTAAGCAATTTTCTGGTTTTTCGATCCATGATGCGAATTTCCTTGCTTCAGTCCAGTCCACTAGTCCGAAACTGTATTCGGCTACAGGCACCGCCAAACTACCTATTGCTGATATTTTATTCCTTGAGTTCAGAGCGGACCGCAGGACAAGTCTCACTCGTCTATAATACTCCCTAGTGAATTCTCTCTTTCATTGGGTCGTTCGAGATGGTCTCACATTCTTCAATGCCCAGATATTTGTAACTTTTACCTGGCTCAAGATCTTGAATCACAGTGTGTCTATCAACTTCAATGTTCTCGGACGTGGTCATTTTCCCTTTTTTTAATTTGACTTTTGCACACTTGTCAAGACCAAACTTCATGCAGATGTCATTGCTAAAGTCATTGATGACAGACAGCATTTGGGAGAGAATCGCTTCATTCTTAGCAAAAACTTTAAGATCATCCATGTAAAATAAATGTGATACAGGCATTTCATCACCATGGAGCTTGTAACCTAAGTCAGTGTGCGACAGCTGTCTTGATAGAGGAATCAAACTAATGCAAAACAGCAGAGGGGATAGTGAATCTCCTTGAAAAATTCCCCTATTAATCTGAATACTTCTGGTTTCTACTAGTCCCTTTCCAATGTGGATTAGTAACCTGGTGCTCCACGACTTCATACTAGCCTTGCAAAACTCAACAAGTCTAGGATGAAATCGATAGATCTCCAGGGTCTTCAAAATCCAATCGTATGGTACACTGTCAAAGGCCTTCTGGTAATTAATCCAAGCCATGCTTAAATTACGTTTTCGTTTCTTTACATCATTCAAAATTATTTTATTGAGAAGCAAGATTTCCTTACAGCCATAGGAACCTTTACGACATCCTTTCTGTTCAACTGGCAACAGATGGTTCTTCTCTAGGTGCCTATACATTTTGTCAGCAATGGCTGCAGTTATAAGTTTGTACATTACTGGCAAACAAGTAATTGGCCTGTAGTTCTTCGCCAAAGAGCTGGCTCCTCCTTTGGGTAGCAAATACGTAATGCCGCGAGTGAGCCATTCGAGGAGTTCGTTAGGGTTTTCTAAAATTTTATTAACAGCCTTTGCAAGATGAGAATGTAGTGCTGTTAATTTCTTAATCCAATAAATCTGGATCTTATCAACCCCAGGGGATTTCCAGTTTCCCATATTCTTAATTGTTTGGTATAGGTCCCCTTTCGAGAATCCTTGAACATGTTCCACTGTTTCCACGAGTCCATTGGCAGCATCAACTTCAGATTGGAGCCACGATGCGTCTTTATTGTAGAATCTGGTTTCCTCCCAGATTCCTGACCAAAATGTTTCGACGTCATCTTTTGAAGGTGGGGCAGCATTGCCATTCGATTTTTCAGTCAGACTGCGATAGAATCTCTTCGCGTCTGTTTCAAATAACCGGTTCTGTACACGGAAATCGATTCTACGTTTGTACCGTCTTATTCGTTGAGGCCATGCTTGGATTTTTTCTTTTAGATTTTCAGCTACTATTAGCATTGTTGTGTCATTGTCAATTAGGTATTTTTGTTCAACATGGAGTATTTTTTGTTGAACTTTGTACGTGTGGTTTTACTTAGAAGATGCCTCGGCTAGGAGTGATATTTCATTCCGTGTGTTGGCTATCCGTTTCATAATTCTTTTCATCCACGGAGGTACGGAGCTTTTTACTCTGTCTGGCTGTCGGCCATCGGTGTTCTTGGCTGGTCCCATGATTATCTGAGATACTAGATATCCAGTTGCACACACGATGTGATTGATTTCAGTAATATGTAGATCTCCACTTGAGGTCTGTACAACCTCATTTAAGACAGAATTCGCTGTATCTATCACCCTCTTAGCTTTAGCATTTTCGTAAATTCTCCTCAACGGTGCACGAGATTCGAATGGAAGCAGACGAATTCGTTTTATCTCGCGTCGGAGGAGGTCCCGCTTCATGTCCTTATCGTGTGACTCATGGCCAGATGAATTTTCACCACTGACGGATGTTTCATTTGGAAGAGATGAACCTTGACGTGGATCATCGTTTTCAGGGATATTAGATGATTCTAAATGTTCATCATGTGGATGGTTTGATTGATGAACATACTCTGCGTTTCTCTGGATGTCTGCAAGTTGTTCTGCTGTGAATTTTCCACTGCTGAGTATGTATCGTCGTTGACTGGTAAACTTCTTTGAGTCTAGGGTAGGTCTCATATCTGGATTCCGCTCTCTCCATATCTTAAAAACGTCTATTTCTGAGCCCCCATTTTCGCTTTTGCATAGTAAAAGTACCACATCACCTCCATTAATTCATCCCAGGTCCATCTCTGACGATGGCTTCGAGCTACTGCCCGCTCTGGGTCCCTGGGACAAACATCCGTGGGATGGCTAGATGTCGACAAGGTGACATTAGCTCGGTTCCTGAGCAGGTATGGGACATTGGTAGAACAAGGCACGTTAAGATTCATTACATTGCTTGTTCATTGCTTTTGCTCATTAGGTTTCAAGTGAAGATTCGCAGGTAGCAAGTTCGAGTTCGCAGATCACACTTAACATTTGGGTTGTTTCCTGCGATCCGTTACTGCGACCCATAGTGGCCTCGGGGCATCCCCCCCGCAGGGTCCAGCAAGGGGTCCCTCCGATCGCCAGTCGGCATTACTAAACCCCACGGGATTTTCACTGACTGCTGAAGGCAGCCTCCTTCGCTGGCTAATGCAAGGTTCGGGCCTCCACTCTAATCAGTGGCCTGGTGTGCCAACCCAGTTTCTCTCCTGTACCCTCCATGGGCCGATAACAGGAAGTCCAAAGGTTCATGACCCTTCCCTCTCTACTCTCCTCAAAATGGAGTACTTCTTCGTCGGACCCCTCACCTTCAACCTATTCAGCAAGGGAGACCCTACCAGTAGCTAGGCTATCACTGACATAGCTCTCAGGCTCATGGAGGTACTCAAGCTTCACCACCAACTCCAAGGTCGTGTACTCCCTAGGTGGAGTTGTTGTTATTATTATTATTATTATTATTATTATTGTTATTATTATTATTCCTCTAAATCACGACTAAAGATGTTGTGTCGGCTGAATATAAAATTTACTCTAGGTGTCAACCAGCTACCTAAGGAATAGATCTAGGGACTGTCGGTGCCTCTACAATATTTTGCGGAAAATTTGGGCTGTTCCAAATAAAGCTATTTTTGCACTCCCCAGTCTTTTGAGTTACCTGGGAGTTTAGACAAGTTCTTACACAAATTTTGCGGAACAAATCCCAGAGCTCCGATAACTATCGGGACGACCTGTGCTTTTACGCCCCACATTCGGCTGATCTCGATTTCCAAACTCTTGTATTTAAGACGTTTCTCTGCCTCCTTGGTAACGACGTATTGATCGCAAGGTACACCAACATTATTATTATTAATAATAATAATAATATTACGGGAAAGTATACGAGAAAGTAAAATTGTACAGTTATATTTGCAAAAAGAAAACAACAACAAAGTTACCTCTATATGTCGTAAAATACAAGTGATAAATAGAAATGAACACATGCATCAATTAGCCCGTTTCCCTTAGGCATTTCCGTAAAAACTGCATTGCAATAATTTCAACCAGTGGAGGCTCGTTCTTAGGTTGCACGTTGCACAACCCCCAGATAATCGAAAAATTCTCAAAATATCTTGGGAATATACATTTTTCTTTGTGACATTCAATATTGAAGATATTGCAGTAATATCTATGTATATGAAATCATTTTGAAACCAAAGAGCGTCCAACTGTCGCTCTCTCTGGTGTCTGGTGCCTTACGAGGAGCAGCATCACTCTCTTGGCTGTATTACTGGGTTTGCTGCATTTACTCTTTGGCCCTCCGTTTTAATGCGGGGAACATGCGGCCTTTTAGTGGCTCATCCAGACTAGTGGCGCTGTGTAGCGCAGCGCGGCGACGGAGCCTGCCGTCAGAAGATGAGTACATGCTAAACTACTAGATTTTTTCTAAACTATTTATTTATTTCCTGGCGTGGGAATCTTCTCCATCCAGTGTTTGGCCTCCTCAGCCCCTGAAATCAAACACCGCCTTAGAAGATCGCCCGCACCACCGCCTCTCCGAAAAATTTACTACTGATTAACTTAATTATCGCCTACTGATTAATTTAATTATTACTGACTAACTTAGTAATTAATACTAGTGATTAGCATTACTGATAACCTTACTAGTTAACTTAATTATCGCTTACTCATTGAATTAATTATTTCATCTCCAGTCTAGGCTCCGCTCGTACTACTAACCAGTGCTGTTTTCCCACTCCCTAATTACCGTTTCCCTGATAGTTCGAACCGTTCCTAAAAATGTTCCTAATTCTTTCTTGAAGTGAAATCTATTATCAGCTAATATGTTTTGAGCGAGCTTTATGTTTCTAAATTGGAAGCAATAGTTCCCCATTCCCATCCATTTTCCTCTCCAAGTTTCTGTAGCGCAGTAATTTAACAGGATGTGGATCCAATCATCTCTATCACCGCAAAGTACACAGATTCCATTGTCATTCGAATCCTTCATTCTAGTTGCATCCACCCCTACCCTTAATCAAACGTATCCCTTGCATCCCTTTTAAGTGTGTGTACATAACTTTCGCATCCCCATACAGGACTCGTGTGAATTTGTACCACTAACGAACATTTTTCTGCCGATGCTGCCCGAATATCTTGCCTTTTAATATCCGAATGTCCTGAATGTACGTTCCTTAGTGTCTCGCAGAAGGCAGTGTGCATGCATCTGGCAAGCCAGAAGTTTGCAAGCGTTCTTGTAAATACGAGTGTATCGAAGATCTTTCATTATTGCCATATATACTATAGTGGTAAAGTTTTCAAAATAAAATAATTTTATTTTTGTGAAACGTGTCGAAGTGCTTGTTGCAATGTGCTGGAGTTGAAATTCAGTGCCCAGTGGAAATCAAAGCCAGAGCAGGTGCGTCAAGCTGAAACAGCCATGTCAGCACACTGGAATTAAACATGTCAAATGATTTATTGCTAATTAATTGCCACAGTTTGGAATTAATGCCATGTGTCTTCGGAGCGCAAACTGGTTTGAGCTGGCTTGACGCGACGCAAGCACACACATCAGTGAACTTCGAGTCGTAGCTCGACGGAAAACTTCAGGTAATATATTGCTAATTACGCGAATTAAACTTATCTGTGCGATGGCGTCGCCTCAAGATAGCTCACACCCGTTTTCGCCCCGAAGATACGTGGCAATTAATTCCAAATTGTGGCAATTAATTAGCCATTCATTAGCAATACATTATCCGAGGGTTTTCGTCGAGCTGCGACACGAATTTCCCTGCTGTGTGTGCTGGGGTCGCGTCAAGTCAGCTCACACCCGTTTTCGCCCCGAAGACTCATGGGAATTTATTTCAAACAGTGACAATTAATTAGCAATAAATCATTTGACATGTTTCATTCCGGTGTGCTGACATGGCTGTTCCAGCTTGACGCACCTAGTCAGAGCCACGTACACCTAATATATTAATATAGATTTTTATGTAACTTAGTTTTAATTAATTTCAATTGCTTATATGTTTATTATTTATTCATATTTTTAATTTTGGAAATTACATTTCCATCATTCGATGGACGAGCCTCCAGTCTTTTGGGGCCCTAGCCGCCAATAACTTCAACCGTTCAAGAAGTGCAGATGTGCTAAAGTTTCATAACTCACCCTGTAATCAGTGTATACATAAGTGTAAAGCTTATCCCTAGCTTTACTAGGTCTCAACATCTCAAAATGACTACAGTATTTTATTCATGTTCATTGCTAGTAAATGCCATGAGAATGAAGACTTGTTTGTGTTTGTGTGAAGAACCCGACGCACCAGGCGGTGCAGGCGCGCTTCAAGGAGGAGCAGTCGCCGCAGGACCTGGCAGAGCGCCTGGCACGTGGGGACTACGCGCAGCTGGGGAACTCCATCGGAGGCGCCTTCTGCCCTCTCGGGCTGCCGCCGCCGCGCGCCGCCCTGCCCCGCCTGCGCCTGCTGCGCGAGACCGTGCGCTGCGACGCCTACGCGCTGGCCTTTCCAAACTACTCGCCGCTGCGATCCTGGGCCGACCGTCTCGTCCTGCTGCTCGCGCAGGTGCGTGCGAACACCACTTCACTCCATCTGCTCGTATTCACTCATTTCTGCGTCTGGGTCGACCGCATCAGGGGCGTAGCGTCCATGGATGTGGATGATGTGTTACATACCCTGACAATATCAGCCATTTTATTTTAAAATGATTGTAAATTGTCAATTTGCTATTTTCTTTTTCTACTTCAAAATATTTCATTATATTTCAAACATTGCGCCGTTGAGAATTCGATTTTTCACAAGGATGAACGAATCAGTCTGAAATACCGCCTAGCCTGCGCTGAGAATCAGATGCACACTGACCCATTACAGCCAGGGTGCCTACTGTGGTGCCAACGAAAAAGCTGTCCTTTTACGAAACTTCATTGTTCTCTTCGGTGTTTGTAAAAGAACGAGGTTAATTAATGAACATTGTCGTTTTACTTAAGTTTTATTACCTTATTTCAATGCATTTAGCAACTGTATATCTGTAGCCAATTTAGGATAGGGATTGTGCTGGTTGAATGCACAAGGGTATGTGACTGTGCAATCCAAATCTGTGCCCTGGAATGGCGAGCACCATGCGATCCAAAGTGCCTACATAATTATGGAGTCGAATTTTTGTGCCGCGGACGTATTATAGCACATGAGAAACAGTAAAAAATATTTGAAAAAAATATGAGAGGATAGAATTTTATTTAAACAGCCAACACAGGCTATGTTGAGCAATACAACCATGTGAGCGGCACTACATCAAACATTCCTACTGCTCCCCTAATTAACCTTGGACCTGGACAGTCCACTGGCTCAGGCTCATGCTTAAGGCATTTGATTTTGTTTATTTGGACAAAATGCAGGAAAAACTCTATATGTATGTGACCAGAAAGTTTAGCTCAAATAATTCAACATGTGTGCCTATCAGATGCAGTTTACGTTGATTGCGTGTCTAATTTCTTTGCACAGTGTTAGTTTGTTGTACCATGAGGGAAGAGTCGAGACTATAATGTTCGTGTTGTGGGCGGTACGTTGTAGTTTGTCAACATGTTGCTCTGGTGTAAAGTGAACACCCAAATTGATGTCATACTGCCTTACTATGATGATGACTGTATCCCGTTTGGTGAGAGTTTTTGTATGGGTATCCAACTCGCTGGTCACGTCGGCAAATCTCCCTTTAGGTTTAAACACACCCGTGAAAGAGAAATTGGATGGGAGTTTCCCACTGGTGAGGGAGGAGATTAGTCGCCTATGGCTATCTGCGAAAATGATTACCGTTTTGATGGGCTCACTGGGCTTTCATAAAGTCGGTTTTGAGAGTGTACAGAGTAGAAAGTGTATAGCGAGTAGTAACCATGTCATGAATATGTATCAAAATGCGTGGGAAATACGAAAGTAAATGAATAGACGATAATTCAGGCTAATGTAAAAAATACTCCCTAAATTATATTTTTAATTAAATTACATTATATTATTTAAACTACGGTATTATTAAAAACAGTAATGTTATTCTAATTAGTATTTAAATGTGATTGATTAAATGCAAAAGAGTTCAATGTGTTTAACGTAATAGATCTAAACTGCAAACTAATAAATACAATTAGATTACTATTTGTCATGTCTCTAGATCTCGCATGATCACCAGCACTGCACAATTCCCGCAGAGGGGATCGTGGTCTTGTAGGTGGTCACGATCTCTGGTGAATAGTTGGAGTTTCACGGTTGTACTCACGCCGCTAGCTTCAAGTTGGAGGCAGTGAGTAGGCGATGCTAAGATCCTGGATGTCGGTTCAACCCGGCCACCTACCAGTTGAGTCCCTGGCGTGTCGATCTTAAGGCAGGATCGGGAGAAGGAGACCTTTTGGGGTACTCTAGAATCCACATATAGAAGTCCGGTGGGAAACTACCTACTGTCAGGTTGCCTTGGTTACGGTCCGACCCAGGTCGATAGCCTAAAGGTATCGGCAGTGGGGAGACGGGATGGGGGCCCCGAGCCGAAGGAACCTTAGTTCGGGTGGCCCCCAGTTGGGCTCTTGGCTTCGTCGTAACAGTGGCCCAATACTTTGGGCAAAGGTGTTGGTTGAGGGACTTGGTGTTCCAGAGCATGTGAGTGGCGCGGTGTCACGAGAACATTGACTCCGGTACTAGCCCGGATAGCTAGTAGCTCTGAGCTGTCAGGGCGGCCCTAGACGCAGGCATTGAATGGGGAGGTTGTAACCGCTATCTAGTATCAATAGCTGCGTTTACAATGAAATCGACCACCTGTGCTGACAACGTGCTACAAGATTTCAAGAAGTATCCGCTATCACTGCAAGAAAGCCCTGAATAGAAGCGCCAGTTAATAAATTCTTTGCTCGAATACACTAACCAATAGGAAACGCTTGGCTGAACATCGCAAGTCAACGAGAAGACAATCTGCCTCCGCCAATTTTGTTAGTGAGCAGCAGAAAACGTAGTATCGAAGGACGGACAGCGAATGAAGAACGACACAGCACGTTTTTCGCAGAAAACTCTATTAAGAGGTAAATGGTACAAATCATAAAATATTAAATTATTTGAAGAGTGAATAATAAATAATTTCATATTAGAATATGTTGAAATATGTATTTGTTCAATATATAAGATGGGAAATTAACTCAAGATGGATTTCAATGCCACGAGGCACATCTTCATCATGATGGGATCTCGTCTAGTATAATTACGGTCACGGTGTTTTTTCTTGGTTCGTGGATTATTCCCACTGACAAGCTAATACGTCGCGCATAAGAATAGAAATTATTCATCCATTGGAAGCTCAACGGACGGCAAGACTTCCAGGCCGCATCGCCCCAGCTATAGCGGACCGTTTGGTAACCTTGGTCGGCGAAGGAGCGGCCGCACCGTGCGAGCTTCAACCGTTCGTGAGTTTCAACGTTCTACTAAGAATTATTTTTGTCGCGTTTTCTCTCAAAAATAACTTCAAGCTATTCCCATCAGTGCTAGAACGCAGAAGAATCATTTTATTTGATAACGTAAAATTTGAATATTAAATCTATTCATTAGTAATTCTGTCGTATTGGAACGCAGATAACAATTTAGCTGAAAAACAGTGTATAATATTAATTTTAAAACATTCTATAGAATAATATGGCCATTTAGAAGAAAAGTCAATGCAATATAAGTTTCATATTAGTATTTTTGAAATACTTGGCAAGGATACATTTAGTATTCATGCAAAACCTTAATTTTCTATTGCAGTAATCACAGTGATAGAAAAGATATATATCTAACGAAGTGTTATTAATCTGAATAAAAATTAATCAGATTATTAATAACTTGAATGCATAAAACTTTACATTGAAAAACAATTACAAACAGTAATGCCACTTTGTGTATTCCTTTCTATATAAATAGTGTACATAATTGTTGTAATTTTGTACATAATGTGTAATGTTGTAATTTTGTACATAGTGTACATAATTTTGTACATATTGTGTGTAATTTTATTTCAGGACATGCATTATTTGTTTCTTTTGTTGCATTATTTCGTTCTATTACTATGGTGTATTGTGTGCTAGAATTGTTATCTGTAACAAATCTGCTTCTTCTACTACTGCTACTGAATGTCAAATCTACTATTTGCTTACCAATTTACAATCTGGGCAACTCGATCTGTCCGCCATACGGGGGACGCGAAACCTCCAAAAGTTTTTTGGCTATTGATTGCTGCGGATTTGCTCGTTGCTTGCAGATATTTTGCCACTTCTGGATCACAATTCAACTTCTGACTGATCTTGGCGGTAGCTGCACCTAAATAACTTAAATCACTTTCAGGTTGCACTACACTCAGCAATTTTATTTTTACTTCAGTGAACGAATACAACTTCGCAGAACTTTTGGTTACAACTCTCACTCGTCCAAACAAAACTTTCTACCTCACAAAAAGTCGACTTCCATCTTTTACCAAAGCCCCCTAGCAACCACCCGCGATCGACTACTCTTTTCCTGAATAGTTGGTATATCACATTTCAGTGAAATGATCGTGCATTAGACGAATGAAACATTACATATTGTGAATATCTGTAAACTCAGTGTACATTTTCTTTATTTAGAATATACTCTCATTATCTAATCACCTGAATGTTCTTATTCTTAGTACCGGTAAAAGAACTCCAACACTTACAGTACTGTATGAGCATATTACCTGCGGCAGGAAAGCGGAAGGTCACATCCATTGGTGCCCCCTATTATTCGAGTAAAAATAGTTTACTGGTATCACCTGATCTGATAAGAAATGAGGAAGGTAGATGATACGGTTGCCGAGAGGGCAAATTGCGTTCCGGCGGAATCCGCATATTCGTGTAAGGGTGTACTTGTACACCCGAGGAGGGTGTGGATTGAGGCCAGTGCCAAGGGGCCCACCTTGGGACTTCGGCCCCCTAATAAGATACGAGTGCTTGGGTGCCATGTTCGCATGCCCGCTTTCATATTGCAGCACTCCTCGATACGGTCGCGACCACGCGAGATCTAGCGAGACGCGAAATATCGTGTGATATTCCATTTTGAAGACAGGCCCCCACGCGCCAAAAAATAAAAACTTGAGTATATACTTCACCTATTGAAAGACCACATTTCACTAGTTCCTCTACTATGCATCTTTCTTTCTGGGGCAACCCACTCGGTACAGATTGCTTAGAAACGACCTCACACCATCCACTCCTGCTTGTATTATTCGTGACCCTAGGCCAGACCTGCACAGCATTTTGCACTTTCACTGACCTCAGGAGCTGCGTGCGGGCAACTCGGGTGCAAATGAGAAAATCGATGAAGGGTGAGGATGAGACCCGATCTAGGAGTGGGAACCACCAATCAGAATGCGCAATTCGAAAGATAGAGCGTAAATTTAAAGAGCAATCGGCAAGAAAATGACGGTCATATACAGTTCAAGTAATATTGTCTTTTCTATTATATTGCAAATGTTTGTTCTCGGTATATGACAGGGGCGAAATATGCAACTACAACGAATTATACATATTAGATTTCGACACCAAATATTATAATTGCTTGTATTGCTTATAATGTAATTCGCTTTGCTACGATGTAATCACAAATTTGGTGTTGTGCTAAACACAAAATTTTGATACTGAATTGTTTTTGTTTGATGATGACAGCAATAAACTATTTTTTATTAACTATGTTTAGTTGAATAAGACGGTTCTCTCAAAGCAAAATCATATTGTTCTTAAAATATCATGATTATTTTCTGTTCTAATTTCTGACAAGAGAGTAGAGTCGTTTACGAGATCGCATAAAAATATAAAGCCCTTTGCATTCTATTTAACCAATACCCATGATTATCTTATGATTGTCCGTAACATATCGTCACAAACGTTGGCTCGTTGATCTCTTTTATTCAGTTTCATAATAAGGAAAAATGGTCACAATTGTGCTATTAAATATTACCCTTCTTGGAATTGCCACATATTCTATTTTATGCCAATCTTGATGTGAGAGATTGCTCTCATGATTTTGTTCATTTTTCTATGATTTGGAGATTATAACTTTCCTGGTGAACAATCAATTATTAAATTGCAATTTTGTGTTAGAAAGAATTAAATAATATTTTTTCTTGTATAAATAAGTATATATTTTAAAGCTATTGCTTTAAAATATTGCTTAAGAGTCACACTGAGCATGTTATTTTCTTTAAAAAAATTAGAGAAAGAAAATACATACAGTGGTGGATACAAAGGTGGATATACAGTAGTGCACAGAACGTAAACAGTGAATTATCACCCTGGTAACTTGAAATACTAGACATAATCCATTTAAAGAAATGGGCATTTAATTTTGAAGCATGGATCATTATTAGACGCCCAGGCATTCAATTTACGCGCCGCGTCGTGCTACGTCAGATTTCTCCCCTCCTCGCAAAGCTTCCTACTCCCCACTACTTGCACTTTCGGCGCTGCCACGGGCAGACGACCGGCTCGCAAGTGCAGAATGCCCGCGGGAGCAGGCGTTAGTGCAGGTCTGCCCTAGGCCAACCAAGTCATGCTACTTTCGTAGGATAGTGCTCACATTTTCCTTCCCAGAATATATCCTGTACATGAAAATGTAATTAGATAATTAGAAAAATTTATTTAAACTGCAATTGGGTATAACCCGGTGGAAGCTAATTACAAAAACATAAAAATCCAGTAACATAGAATATTAATACCAATAATAATAATAAATAATAATAATAAGATAATATAACTAACACATTATATAATAATTATAGTAATAATAAGGTAATGTAACTAACAAATTATTTAATAATTATAGTAATAATAATGGTAAAATAATGATAATAATTTAAAAACTGACTGATTCATTAAACATTAAATTACATTAAGAGAAAAAATCCTTCTATAATCTAACTTCGCACTGAATGTTTATACAATTAAGAACACACTGCACTTCACTGCGCTTCACTTCACTAAGACCTGAAAAAATGTCCTTCTTTATTTCTCTGCTATACACTGCACGACACCCCACTTCACAACAGAACACTAATGTATCGCTATATAACCCACTATTCTACCCTCATTTACTTAATAATACCCTAAATTAATTTCCTAAACTGTTGAACGCTTTGAGGAAAGGGTTCAAGGGTTTTTGCTGGCAATCTATTCCATTCCGTGATCGTTCGATTTGTAAAAGAAAATTTCCCGACATACGTTCTTTGCTGTCTTCAATTTATTTTGTGCCTGTGATCCACTCTACTGATATATGTAGGAATACATAGCAGCCGATTAATTTCTTTCCAAGCTGGATGCCCATTATAAGCTTTATACAAGGCTCAGAGTCTTGCTACTGATCGCCTGTTCTTGAGTGAATCCCACCATGCCATTTTCTTGTCCCTGAAAGTAAATTTAGCTGCCCTATGCTGAATCCTTTCCCAATGTTTACACTGCATAATTTTGTGCGGATCTCAACAAATTTTTCCATATTCGATTATCGGACGAACAAGAGATAAATAAGCAATTTACCTCGCGTTTGCCCAAGTATTTTTTAGAATGCGCATTACAAAAATAAGAGGACTCCAGGCTTTCCTACAATAAAATCTATGTGTTTTTTTCAACTTAATTTACTACCGAAATGGATTCTTAGTAACTTGCACTAGGAAACTCTCAGAATAATGTTATTTAAACGGTAATTTTTTTCACTGTAATTATGACCCCTACCAAAAGTGATTAATTTACTTTTAGAGCT
>JAHLJT010009393.1:0-26424 GCA_031308135.1 Acheta domesticus | reverse complement strand
TGGCTGCAAGTACCTCAGCAGGCTCTACAGCTACCACCATCAGCAACAACTCCACGTAATGCAACAGGCGGACTTTCAGCATAGCGCTTATCAACATGACCAGGTAAAAGATCAAGCCAGCAAGCTGCTCACGCCCTCTGCGCAAAACAGTAAAGAAAGTTTGCCCACGGATAATGAAAATAAAAAACGAAAGCTTTCGGATAACCAAAATAGAAATTCAATAAGAAACAATAACAACTCATTGCAATATAATGTACCTACTCACTCAAGGTTCGATCCCTCGTGAAGAGGAAGATGAAGTGAAAGTAACAGAAACGTTTTAGTCGGTGCGAAAGAGAGCAATATTAAAATTCCTCCAATATTCGTTCACATGGCCGGCAATGAGTATTTAACCCTTTAATACAACATCTAAATTCTGCTTCAATAAATGACTTTCTAACTAAACAAATGGCGAATACACTAAAGTTATTTCAATGAAATCAATGACTTTAGAAAAATTCGAAAATACTGGAAGAAAGCAACATTGAATTTCACACGTACCGAGACCCCAGTAGTAAAGTGTTATCTGTTGTAATTAAAGACATCCCAATATGTTACACGAACAAGATATTATACAAGAACTGAAAAGACTGGAATATCCCGTAACTAAAGTGTGTGACTTTACGATAAAGCCAGAAACCCTATTCAAATAGTAGCAGTAGATCTTGTGGACAATCCCAAATCCAAAATATATTTAATGAGGACAAACTGATGTATAATATAATAAGAGTTCAACTAAGAAATAAACCTAACCAGCCCATTCAATGTAGCGCTGTCAGCGTTTTGGTCATACTCAGGCAAACTGCTACAACGTGCCTAGGTGTCGTGAAGTGTCTCGAAAACCATCACTATTCTCAATGTCAAAAACATGAAGGTGTCACCCCTAAATGTGTTAATTGCAAGGCGATCATACCGCCAATTACAGAGGCTGCCCTGAATTTTAAAAAGTTTGCCAAACCCTACAAGGACAATTCCGAAGACCTTTAACTAACCTGCAAACCAATCGGTTCATCCAATTTTCCGCACCTAGACAACCGTCTGCGACCTCTTCTCCTCCATCATCTTCTACATCTATCAGACAACCTCCTCCCCCACCTCCTTCCTTGCACTCAACAAACTTTTCCCCACTGCGCCTCCCTTATAATAGAGCATGGAATAATAATCAGTACAATAACATCCCTGATATAAATAATTTAATTTCAAATATAGTATCCCAAATAATCTCTATTTTAATGCCCCAAATCCAAATATGATTCTAAATGTTCTTCCAAGCTACTATAATGGACCCAAATAAATTAAATGCTCTTAGTCTGCTTAACTTTAACGCAAATGGAATAAAGAGACAAGAAAATTCCTTTCGGCACTTCTTAAACGATCATAAAATAAATATAGCTTATTTAACAGAAACTCATCTCATACCTGGCGAAAGTTTCTCTATACCCAATTTCAAAATTTATCGTAATGATCGGATCTCAACAATGCTTCAGGTGGAGTAGGAATAATAGTTCAAAAAGATGTTAAGCATAGTCAAGTACCTGTTCCCCACTCGACAGATTTGGAAGCAGTAGCAATTAAACATTAACTATAATAAATCGGAGGTAGTTATCATTACAGCATACAACCACCAAACAAAAACTTTCCAACTGAATACAGTAATATCTTTTCTCAATATCCTCGATTCATTTTGCTGGGAAATTTAAATAGCAAAAACAGAGCTTGGGGTTTGCAATGTGACTACACATCAAGGTGTCAAATTGCTTAATGTTATTAACTCAAGCGGTCACAACATAAGTATTCCTGCTCTATAGAGCCCACCCACTACCCATCAGATCCAAACAAGAGAGCAGGACATCCTAGATATACTCATTTCAAAAGGTATAACCTCACCGATCTACCAGAAAGTAGTTCCAGATTTAGATTCGGACCATTCTCCCACCCTCATATCGTTGGGAACACCGACACACTCATTAGAAAAAATATCGAAACAATTAAACGGTAAAATAATCTGGAATCATTCCGTGAATTAATAACTAGCAGTTTGACGTATCCACACAACATGATCTCCATTGAGGACATAGATAATGAACTACTTAACTCACAAACTGCATACAACAATCATTAAAATATGCTCATATATCCTTCCATCAGACACACAGAAAGTCAAAAACAACACTGCCTAAAGAACTTCTTGAACTAATTAAAAAGAAAGAAAATCCGACGTATCTGGCAATCCAGTAGAAATATAAACAATAAACGTGAACTAAACCACATCTCAAAAATTGTCAAACAAAAAATAGATGAATTTAGATTTTCTAATTTTCATAAATTTCTAAGCCAACTTCACCCTAACACCTGACCACTATGGAGAACAATCAAAAGCATAACAAAAGATCGAATAGAGATACCACCTTTACAGAATAATGGTAAGATCGTATACTAAGACGATGAAAAAGCGAAGGCCTTAGCTGAATACCTAGAAGGAGTCTTCATCCCAAACCCCGTAGAATATCCCATGTTTAATTCAGAAATAGAAGAGCACTTAAAACTACCTATGTGCACTGTCCCAACAAAGATAAAATTCATTTTCTCCTTCAGAAGTGGCAAATGCCATTAAACTTTCCAAGACTAGAAAAACATCCGGGTATGACAACGTCACTAACAAAGCATTAAAAGAACTTCCTCGACAAGCAACTGCAATAATAACTTCAATATTCAATGCATCGTTAAGATTACGATACTACCCATCGTCATGGAAACGAGCTGTTATACTACCATTCTGCAAACCAGGGAAAAACCCCAAAATACCAAGCAACTACAGACCAATTAGTCTTCTCCCTTCTATAGCAAAAATTTTTGAAAAACTTGTTTTAAAAAGACTCCAAGCATACTTGACAAAATCAATGCAATTCCCAACACCCAGTTCGGTTTTAGACCTAATCATTCTACTACCCATCAACTGCTGCGACTTGTCGAACATATTGTAAACGGTTTTTAACGACAAAAAACACACAGTAGCTCTCTTTCTAGACATCTCCCAGGCATTTGACAGAATTTGGCATCAAGGACTAATGTACAAACTACGAGAAATTGGTACACCTGATTATCTGCAGAAACTAATTCAAAGCTTTCTTACAGACAGATATTTTCAAGTGAAAGTAAATGATACTATTTCACCTCTTCACCCAATTCTCGCAGGTGTCCCACAAGGTTCGGTTCTTTCACCAACATTGTTCTCAATTTTTACAGCAGACTATCCAACTCCACAGGAAGCAAGTATAGCTCTTATACAGATGATACCGCTATTTTCACTTCACATACTGATATCAATTTATCCTATGATTACATACAATCCTACCTTCACAGCTATACCAATTGGACCAAAAAATGGAGAATTAAAATTAACCCCTTAAAATCACAATCTAAAATATTCACACTCAGACGTCCTCCCTTCCCTGCACCCTTACGAATAAACAACACCGATATTCCCTGGCTTTCTCATTCTTCGCCAGTCAAATACTTAGTAGTATCTTACTAGACAAACGGTTAACTTGGAAACCGCATATTATTTCAACCGCCCAAAAAACACGTGCAAAAATTATACCCTTTTATCAACAAAAATTCCACCCCTTAGCATAGAAACTGGGCTGCTCATCTACAAAACGATTATAAGACCTACAATGACATATGCTTGTCCAATATGGCGCAACATAGCACCTACCAACCTATCCATTTTACAGAAAATCCAGAATAAATATTTAAGACAAATCTTGAAAGCACATGGTTATTTCTAATTCCCAAATTCCATCGAGAACTTCAAGTACCTATCCTCTCGGAATTCATTTCGCAAACCTCTCAAAAATATTATTCTCTCCTCCACGCATGTCCTAACGCTCCAATATTCAATCTCGGCCAAAACTCACATTATCCTTCACGCATTAGATCCAGATTCCCCAAAGATATCTTTCGCCCACCCTGAATCATAAAATCATTTTGCCCCCATTCCCATAAACACCCTCCCTCCACTACCACATAATAAATGCAAAACTTCCGTTAGTCAAGTATTTCAAATAAGAAATTTTAAAAATAGTGAAGGGTTGAATCGAGACCCGCATTTGCCTCAGGATGGCCCCATAAACTCATGTATGTAGCATTGTACCAGTTAAAATCCCCGAAAGACGAAAGTCGAACGGGAAGAAAATAAATGAAAAAAAAAGAATTTCACCGGAAGAAGTTTCGGAAAGAAACATTTATCGAAAAATGTTCGAGAAAAGTATGTTTCTAACTCCATTTCGTTGGATGTTATATTCCTCCCTATTTTCCGCTTTCTTGGTACTCAACCATTTTTCATACAGTCTCTTCTTCTCCTCTATTTCCCGCTCCAGGTCTTGAGTAATCCAATAGCTCCTCCCTCTCCTTTTCTTATTTAAAGGTATTTCTCCGAGTGCTTCTTTAGCCGCTTGATGCAGACTATCCTTGAGGTGTTCATATATCTCCTTATTCTATACTCTATTATATCTCTATCTATACTCTAGTCATAATCTATTCTAAAAAAATAACGAGTCATGTCCAGTTCGAAAGTTTGATGCCAACACCATCGGCTAGATTATTGACATTATATAACCCTTCCGTTGCCGTACGTATATACTGTACCAACAAAACAAAAACTCCATCCGAACAAATACAATAACAAAAACACAAGATATTTACTACACAACAACACATTCTCATATGACATTCTCATCACGCATTCGTGCAGCAAGACAATTCATCCGTACTGTGCACATTTAAATCCTGCAAATGGCAATTGCAATTACTATATTATAGTACATTCTTGGCCTTGGGATATTTTATTTCTTCTGTAGTTATTCAACTAAAGGTCATTATTACTTCCCTGCGAAAACTGCAGAGCACGTCGCCGCTCCAGAATCACCAGACAAGCCGCTTCTTCAAGTACCATGCCATTTTCTTCTCTGCTACCATTATCGACGTTTCATAAAATAAACTAGTGGTGCTTCAAAGCACATACCTTCTCGCTCTGCTTCTATATGGTCCTTAATGCTATTCCACTACTTCATAAACCAGCAAAGTGTATTCTACCAGCCAACGTTTTCCGTACCGAGACCCGAAATCAAAGTTAACGAATCGGCACTTATACCACTACGCCACACTAGCACCGCATGGGTGGAACAGAGTCATGAAAGAATCGAACCGACCTATAAAATGGTAAATGCATGATAAAGGAACAACTGATACGATGGTACATACGCTTTACAAATCCAAGAAGAGACGTAAAAAATTGTTAAAGTTAAAAATTTGAACAAATATATACAGACACTTCCAATACATCTATCGTAATTATCAATATTTATATTCAAATCGTTTCACATGGTTTTAAATAAAGTTTATAGAATTCTCAATTATTTCCTATGACAACTGAGAATTCTGACAAATAATATTCCGCGACAAGGACACGAACCGCCGAAGCTTCCCTCGGGAGACCAGTACCAATCCTCACTGATTAACCGCTGCAACCACAATGGATAGGCATGAAACACACTTATAAAACAGAAATAGAGTATGGCGGTTTCATTTCTCGCATTAGAAAACAAAAATATCCAGAGTATGTAAAAAATATGTCCATTACGGGCCCAGGGAAGGTATCTGGAAACATCATCATTCATAACAGAAAAACAAGTTCAATTTAGAGATTAGAAAACTAAGATCTCCGAAAAAGTCTATGACATTCTATAGCACCACTATTTTTTTAACTGTAGCAACAGGTTTTATCCACTTTTTTGTTACCAGAACCATACTATAAGAGTCTTTTTCTGGCAAAATTTCCCCGTTTTCCGGCGCACGATTACATAACTTTCTCTTCTTACGAAGTATTCGTAAGGCGAGAGAGTAATATTAATTTCGGAACCGTTAGGGATATGTAAGTTCATTGCATGCCTTCTGGTTATATTGTATTAAAATTTAACGTTAAAATACTCATAATTTTACTTAAATTGGTCATACAGATATATACTAGACAACGATTGATTTGACATGTCATACGCTTCAGAAATCGAATAACAGAGTTGAAAAATTCTTTAAAAGATGCAGTTTGGGAAAACAGACAAGTCCTGTCTATTTATCTGCATTGATTCTATTCGTGAGTAGAAGTACTTCAAATGATTTTCAATAAAGTTTCTACACTTTTCAATATTTTTTCCTGCAACATCACATTCACCAAATTAAAATCTTCATCTAAGGATCGAACTCGGCATCTTCCGGACTGTAGAGCTCAACCCCAAGGCGCTTTAACCATCTGCGCCACGGGAGAAGCATGCGGACTATATACTTTATATTTTAGTCAAAATGTAATTGTATCAGCTCTATCATTAGGAATCCGGCAATTGTCAACATGCGAAAAACATGTCTTTCAAACATGACCAAGAAAGGCAGCGGTGAACGGCTTACTCCAAATAATTTATCCGACGATCGGCATTTGAAAAATAACTAGTGCGAGAAAGTTTGTGCCATTCTATAGCACCACTAGTTACATTTTTATTTATATATTTACCGTCCCTTATTACACACGTGGAGAAAATTTAAAGAAAAAATTTGAAGCTGTTTTTGAGAAACATTTTTCTTTTAAATTTGATTCGCAGTTTTCACAAAAACTACTCGTTATTTCAAAAAATGATACATGATCTTATTTAAAGTGCTAAGTTTGTACAACCGACTTTGTTTGAGGTAAAAATCTCTATCTTCAACTTTGCAATTTTTAAATATTTTTTTGCAATTTTCGAAAATTGGGGACATTAACGGAAATGATACCTTCCCTTACACGTTCTTCGCACTATTCAACAACAAAATATAATCAAAAAATTTGGAGCCATTTTCTTTGAACTTTGAAAATCTCAAAATGGGCTTCATGTAAAGTACCCTCAAATACTAAAATATAGGTTTCAAATACCAGAGGCCTTGAGACGAGTAAAAACGATTGGATAATATCAATTTTGAAGAAAATTGGCTGAACTGTTTAGGCGCTGGCGTTGACCACAGACGGACAGACGGACGTTTTGCCGTCAATCGATTTGCAGTTTCAAGAAGCAACAAAACATGGATTTTGACTACACCACGAGATAGAGGATTTTTTTTTCTAAATTTAGCAACAGGTTTTATCCACTTTTTCGTTACCAGACCCTTGCTATAAGAGTTTTTCTGGCGAAAATTTCCCGTTTTCCGGCGCACGATGACATAACTTTCACTTCTTACGAATGTATTCGTAAGGCGAGAAAGTAAAAATATACTTTCGAATAACTAATTCAAAAAAACATTCACGGGTATGTCTATCACCGACTGCTCTGACCCGAGTTCCGACATGGACTGACCGAAAGTATTGTTGGTGATCGCTCTTCAGCGCACATCCAACAAAACACAAACGTCATCTTCATACGATACATATCATTTTATTTTCAATCTGTTCGTTTTCGTTCACCTTTCCAAATTTAATCTACATTTTTTATTAATTCCTGATGGCTAATAACACGCATTGGGTTCGATTCAAGCTTGTTTTTACAAAAATCGAGAATGTTTTTAAATGACACTTCATTAAACTGTACTCAATTGTCTTTCGTCATCCGGTGTCTTTAGCCACCACTACATTTAACTCCTTTATGATCTCGGAAAACTATTAACTTATAAAATTGTTTTTCGCAATTAATGTTAACTTTTACACAGTGTCTTTAATTCATTGGTCTGCACTCCGTCAAAAAAACTGTCATAAATTGCATGTCTACGGTATTCGTGATATTTCCTTCTTCCGTCACGACTTCTTAGACTGCTCCGGTACTTAAATCCGTACTTCAATCCTTCATGTCTCTAGTTAAACTTGTCTTTCGTGACGCGTCCTATGGATCGTCACAACATATAATTGGGAAAAGACAGACCCTCTAAACAACGGCCGAGAAAGGTTACTTTGAATTTAGAATTATAATTTTTACAAAAACAATTTTTGACTCAGAATTACGTAGTCAGAATTTACACAAAAAATGGCAGTCGTGATGCCTTACCAGCACCTCTTTGAACATGAATACAACAAGTGGTGCTACAATAGCACATACTTTCTCGTATTATTGGAAACAGCTACGTAGGTTTGAAATATTGCACTTTCTCGTCTACTAAAATCTTAGTTTTTATTTGAAAACTTTCAATTCAACCAAGAAGCGAACAACTGTTTCCATCACGGTGTTGTCAAAACTATGTGAATTCTACAACTGCATAAAAATATAATGCAAAAGTTTGTAAACTTGTATTGGAAAAGAAACCTGATAACATACAGCCATATCAAGTCATGACACATCGAAACGCGAAACGGAATTCCATTGTTGCATTCCCTGCCTTGACGATACTTCCTTCAAGAGTTACCAATTTTTATTTCAAATATTTCAAAACATAATTTCTGAAAGTTTAATGTGTAAATGTATAACAAAAGGGTGAACGTAAGAAACGAATAAATAAATAATATACAAAATTACAAATTCTAATTTACGACGCATCAGGCTGTCTGAAGCGCAGTAAATTTGCAACGGGCTATTATGTTTGTCAGGAAGATATAGAAAAACTACTCCTCTTTTCAAAAAAAATAAGAATGACCTTCTTTAATACATTTGAACTCAATACATTTTATTGAGAAAACCAGCTCCCATCTATCGGCGCCCAAAGCACATTTTTTTGACATTTTCTCAATTTTTTTCGGTTTCCTAATGATAGAACGGAAATATTAATTTTAGAATATTAAAGAACACAAAAAATTGTCATAAATGGCAATTTTCTTTGAAACATTTGTAGCCGTTTTTAATAAAATGGCGTTTCAGCGCTACATAAATGTAAAATTTGAAGCTATTTTTCAGAGAAAACTTTTGAATTTTAAAAAAAAGCTTCATTTGAAGTCGTTTGAAGCACATACACTCACAAATATATTTACAAATTCCTGGTAATGTGCATAATAAATATGTGAGAGATCTTTCAAAAAATACGTTTGTGAAATTTTTGAAAAACAAAAAATACTTCAAATAAAATTTAAGTCAAATTAAAGTGTGCAATTAGCACTATCTGTTAGAAATGTATGAGGAAAAAATTTGGAGCCATTTATGAGAAAATGGCGTTGGAGCGTTTCTGAAAATCCGAAATTTTAGAAAATTTCAAAAGTTTTCACAGAAAACGGTTGAGTTCTCGAGAAACTTTACTTGAAATTATTTAAAGCGTTTGTACACATTAATATAACGAAGTATATAAATCGCCGCCAACGTAAATATTAACGACGTAACGACAAGTAAAAAAAATTTATATTTTGCAATTTTTGAAAAAAAAGAAAACTAGAATAATATGGCGTTTATGTCATCTAATAGAGTACATTTATCACTATCACAACCAACAGTTTAAAGAAAAAATTGGAGCCGTTTTTTAAAAAATCCTGTTTTGTGTGTCCGTACAAACTCCGAGAGGGACAGGAAAAACCTGTTGAGAACTGAGACCTTATTACCAAACTATGTGTATAGATAAGATAGATAATTTATTTCTTTTGCTTTGAGCATTAAGCCCGTTGGCAAATTCTTCACACATATTATACGTCTAATACAATACAAAGAACACTAAAATATATACAATTCATAGTACAATATTTCAATTAAAAGTTCATTTACTACCATTATATTTTACATTACATATATTTTTTATAACGTCCTTATTTTATTGTTGGTAGTACATTTTTTGTTATAAGATAACCATTATTTTTTTAACTTCATTTCTTTATTTTTTCCACACGTTTCGGTAAACCACTTGTTCCCTTCATCAGGTGTTCTGTAAAATAACAATTTGTTAACTTTCATTTTACAATCATAACTATAAATTTATCTTAACGTTTAAAAACATTAATTCATTCTTCTTAATATAAGAAGATTGTCATTTAAAATTAAAGATTTAAAAAACAATGTTTAAAAAATATTTTTTGTATTAAGAATCTATAATGTATCACAATTTTAAGATTAAAACCAATCACATGTTATTATACAGTAAGAATATAATATACATTTTTACATTAAGAGTATACTTCGTAGAAAAACACAATTAAGAGGCTCACCTTTATGTATAGTTCATCGTGTATGCAGTGCCGTCCTAGTACATTGTTTCAACTTTAAACGACTCGACCTTCCAATGAGAGGCCGTTCATCTACAGTCGAGTCACCTTCCAAACTAGTGGAGGCCGCGTCTGGCGTGTTTGTGTGAGGAGAAGGGGTTGACGATCGATTCACGGAACTTGCATTATTAAATGTTTAAAAGAGTTTACATTCTTGTTCTGTCTCAGAGCGTATACTACCCGTATCATATTTGGATGTCATTGATTAGTATCTATTTTGGAATTCATTGTTTCCATATTAGATACTAAAACTTCCTTAAACTTCAAAAAAGATTCCTTAAACAAAAAAGATTTTCTCAAAAACGGCTCCAATTTTTTTCTTTAAACTTTTGGTAGGTATAGTGCCTAGTGTATTTTATGACATGACAAAAACGCCATATTGCTCTATTCTTTTGTTTTTTTCAAAATTGGAAAATGTAATTTTTTACTAGCCTCTCACGTCGTTAATATTTACAATAACGGCGATTTTTTCACATTATTATATTTACGAGTACATGTGCTTTAAATAATGTTAAAGTAAGTTTCTCGAAAATTGAATAGTTTTCTGTGAAAACTAGCTTAAAATTGCACATTTTCAGAAACACTCAAACGCGATTTTCTCAAAAATGGTTTCAAATTTTTTGTTCAAACTTTTCGAACGGATAGTGCTAATTGCACTCTTTAATATGGCGTAAAGTTAATTTGGGGATTTGTTTTGTTTTTTCAAAAATTACAAAAAATTTAATTTTTTTAATGTTCTCTCATACGGTTAAAATGCACATTTTCAGCAATTCGTAAACACTATTGAATTGTAAGTGTAAGTGCTTCAATGACATAAAATGAAGTTTTTGGAAACTCAAAACTTTAAGCTTCAAATTTTGCATTTACAGCAGCGCTTAAACGCCATTTTCTTGAAACGGCTCCAAATTATTGAACGAAAATTGCCATTTAGGGCAAGGTTTATTTGTATTTTTATATTTTTAAAATTATAGTTTTGTTGGACTATTGGAAAACCGAAAAGTTAGAAAATGTCAAAAAAATTTAGTTTGGGCGGCGATAGATGGTCGCTGTCAAGAGTATTCGCAAGTCCGAATAGCTAGCCGAGACCAAACGAAACAGAAAACTAATACGGAAAAGTCTGTGCCATTCTGTAGCACCATTGGTTTTAAATTCGACTCCAAATCTTGCGATGAAAATATGCACATAATCCAGGTTTTATTTTTTATTCTCTTCGAAAAGAAAAATTGAGAAAACGTGAAAAAAACTCCAGGTTCCAATAGATGACGACTGCGAAGAGAATAGTACAACACCGAAAGGCTAGCCCAGACTAAAGAAATAAAGAAACTTTCTCTAGTACGAGATAGTCTGTGTTATTCTGTAACACCCCTAAATACATTAAAGAGTGTAAGTGACCTGCAAATTTGCACCTTCAAAATTGCAACAGGGCAATACAAAGTATGGAGCTCTATTGACAGAATGTAGTGCAAAAAAGTGCACTGCGATGTATATATGTATTTTTAATTTTTTTTAAATAAATCATTGTATTGTGAAGCATAAATACACGATGCAAAATGTTGTTTCTAGCAGCAAAAGTGTTGGAAGGTCTGCATCTGAATAAGACGAACAAAACAGGAATTCTGTCGTTTTCCTTTTGAACAGTTTCATGGAATAAATGGAACCCGACGCGCAATGTTCCGCGATCCAGCGACGTTGTTCAGTGATATGTCGAGGTGTCAATGACGATATTTTCAAATATCGATGTTTTATATTTCATGAACATGTTTTATAAAAACGTGAACATGTTTTAAACAAACATAAAAAACTTACGAAATCCGATGTTTTGTTTGTGAATGAAAAGAAACAAAACCACAATGCAAGTCATGGAAGTTAAATTGTGAAGTAATACGGTACGACAGCTCTATCAGTTCGCGTGTTCCGAGAACGCAAACGCAGTTTGTACCTCATTTATCGTGTAGGTTAACTCCCGCTCGAGATATGACCCCGTTGCCCTGCTATTTCATACGTGGAGAGGCGGTCAGCGCATGCGCTCTTGGCGCGGGGCTTTGCCCCCTCTTCCCGCGCCCTTCTGCGGCGAACTGACGAAGCTCTGGCCCCCTCAGATGACCCCCAGCGCTCAGATCTTTGGCGATTATTATTTTTTAATTTTAATTTGGCAGTTTAATATTAACATTTACAAACATACAAACTAATAAAGGCTGTTGAATAAAATTATACACCGAGCGATGTTAGAGGTTATTAAACCAGACGCTTTTGGGCGATGTTTTAATTTTGAACATTGATGTTTGCATTTACTTTCCTTCTTCATCCTGATCTTTGCTTATCTTCGTAGTCCAAATCTCGGAGAGAATAAATTAAGCGAGTTCTATGAGTCCTAAAAAGTATATTTGAAGCTAATGATAAGAGCTCACAAATGAATCCTTCAACATTGCTCTCTTCAGAAATCACTAAAATTCGTTCGATCAATTTAAAATTCATATAAAAGGATGATTCTCTGCAGTCTGCTTACTACTTAGTTTTAAAGCCCTAATTTCATTGTGTGTTTGGAATGGAGCTGGTCTTCGTCGATGTGCTGTGCGAGTTGCAGTTTTGAATCAAGCCACGAGAAACAATCCGTGTTTCCGTTTCGTCGTCTAGCGCAAGTGTAGGAGTGGGAATTTGTACGTGTGTGAAGACAATGAAGCGAAGATTGGAAGATTTTTAAATTCAAAAATTGACTCTTTTTAAACTCAAAGATTAGTAAATGTCTATAAACGGAATGTTCAGCAATCGTCTGACTGTTATTTGTAATTATAAAGCGTTTCTATTACATTTCCTGGCACATCTTTGAATCTGTGTTCACAGTGAATTGTGATTTGATCGTTTTAGAATTTGAAAAAATCCTCTCATTCTTTAGTTATGTATAATGAGTACTGAACGTCAAGAATCAATATTTTGGGGGTGTATGATTTTCTTGTAGTGTAAATATCGCACCTTAGGAAGAACAGAGCCACAAGTACAAAAATTAATTTCGAGATATTGGCAGTTTTAAAAAATCTAGCAAATTCAATTTTTGACAAATTAGTACGATGTTGCTAGGCAGATTGAAATGTTTGTGAATATTATTCCACGTTCGAGAAATATATAATTATTTAACTGTTAACACTTGGAATAGGCGTTTTTGCCAAAAGTTGATATTATTCGACCAGCGAATGCACCAGTGCGTTACTCGCTTCTATATAGTTTTTCTGCGATTACTGTATCAACCAAATCAATTTCTGCTTGTTTCATTTGTTAAAGTAAGAAATGATTGCTGCTTCTATCGAAATGAATGCAGATATGCATCATAGGCGATTTGTATGAATTGCTAGAACTGGACGTTTTCAATTAAGAGTTGAAGTATTAGTAAGGCAGAAACTGCAATATTTCAGTACTTGGTGGTACCCGGCGCATTGCTGCCGCAGAAGAAACCATTCTCCCCCTCCCTCTTAAAATACTCTTCTCTAATCATGGCCCTGTGGAATACATTTCTTTATGGTCCAGGGTATCAGGTTTCATTTTCCAGTATAGATTTACAAAACTTTTATATTCTATTTTATGCAGTTGTAGAATTCACATAGTTCTGACAACACTGCCATGGAAACAGTGAGTTGTAAGCTAAGATGTTAGTAGCACATAAAGTGCAATATTTCAGTACTACGTAGGTGTTTCCTCTAACGCAGGAAAGTAATTGCTGTTGTAGCACCACTAGTTCCCTCTGTCTCTCTTTTTCCCTGTGTCTCTCTTTGTTCTCTGTCTCTTGCCTCTATCTCTCTTTTCCCTTTGTCTCTCTTTTTCCTTGCCCCTCTTTTTACTTTCCCGTATACGTACTTATACACGGAGTGATATACGTAGTATAAGGAGAGTTGTGAAATGCTGCGCTAAAAAATGGCGAATTTTCGTCTGAAAAAAAAATCGTTGCCGGGCCATGATAACGTAAATGTCGATAAAACCAGCTGCTAATAAAGAAAACTAGTAGTGCTACAAAATGGCACAGACTTTCCAGTATTAGTTTTCTATTTCCTTGGGTCTTCGCTAGCTATTCGGAATTGCCACATACTCTTTCTTGCCAGCTGACATCTATCACCGTCAAAAGTACATTTTTGTGTCATTTTTTTTAATTTTTCGGTTTCCTAACATTAATTTTAGAATATTAAGAACAAAAAAACCTAGTCATAAATGGCAATTTTCTTTTAAAATTTAAGTGCCGTTTAAGAGAAAATGGCGTTTTAGAGCTACTAAAAATGCGAAATTTGAAGCACATTTTCCCACAAAATGTTTGAGTTTTCAAAAAACTTCATTTGAAGCGGGTTTCACAAATATTCACAAATTCACAATTCACAAATATAATAATATTTACAAATTGCTGGTAATGTGCATTTTAAAGATGTGAGAGATTTTAAAAAAACTACATTTATATAATTTTTGAAAAAACAAAAAAAGAACTCAAAACAAACTTTACGTCATATAAAAGAGAACAATTAGCACTATCCGTTACAAAAGTTTCAAGAAAAGAATTGCAGCCATATATGAGAAAATGGCGTTTGAGCGTTTCTGAAAATGCGGAAATTTGAGCTAGTTTTCACAGAAAACAGTTGTGTTCTCGAGAAACTTTACTTGACGTTATTTAAGGCACATGTACTCGTAAATGTAATAATGTGAAAAAAATCGCCGACAATGTAAATATTAACCCGTCGATGCACCGATGAAGAATATTACACTTAAACACTTAAGGGGTCTCTGAGGCCCCCCTCCTAAATTTACAACGCACGACCGAAAAAGTGAGGTAATTTTTAGTAGAATTAATGATAATGGTATTTTATTCTTCGCCTAGTTTACAACAGTAAGACTTTGATTATGATCTAAATTTTAATTGCAATTATTCCTACTAATAAAATATTTAGTGTTCTCCTCAAATATTTCTTTCACATTTTGTACAAACACACTCTTTCAACCCATTTGTGCGGCCATAAATAAGAACAGGAAATTATATATAAATAGCAATAAACAAAAATATCTCTTTTCATTTTTATTAATATTAATTTAAAAACTCACTAACCTTTCCCGTTTACTTGTGGAAATTCTATTGCTGGATCCTATGGATACACTTTTGTGAATTTCGAAAACATTTAAGCAGTTCAATGTTCTTTTCTGCGTTTTGGGATTGTTAATCATTGATTTTGTTTCGTTTTGAAAGTTTTTCGGTGGTTTATTTAGGAAAATCCGTCGCCACCAAGGGACATTTTCGTTCTAGTTTTTGGGCATCTTGGTGTAATAGATATTGCATCGGTGCTGCAATATCGTTTACATTGTACGAGAGATGCATTGGTCATCGGTATGTTTGAGGTCTTGACGTTTACTAGTCATCAACCATCTGATCCATCACATCTACTCCAATCTTTGTTTTATTATATAGGATCATTTATGGTTTCATGTTTTCATGTTTAATAAATTGCTGATTGTGATGTATGGACATGTAAATAAATATATTTCCTTTTGCTTTGGAAGACAGAGAAAAATTATTAGTATTAGAATACAAGTGTAAAAGAATTATTTTTTATGTTTTCAGCTCATTTGGAATCTCTTTTGTGTTTTGACATGAAATTCTTAGCAGTGTAAGTTTTTTTGTAACAGGAACTCTGCGAGTAAGAACGTAAAAAAGTATCCACAGAGATGTTGTATCCTCCTTTCCTCAAGGGTTGGGTCCTTTCTTTCACATTTGCAGCGAAATCTTTTACGAAAGGCTCGTCCTTTTGCCTACCAAAATATACACTGCTGTTGACTGCAAACCCGTTCTCCACATCGCAAAACCAGAATATTTTTATGCCATATTTATCAGGTTTATTCCTCATATACTTTCTGGAAGATCACCGCCTTTCGTTTCTCATCTAAGTGCATGCACCTTCGAATGTTTTCGAAAATACGAATATTCAATGTTGCTGTGAAAAACGGATCACATCTTTAACTCAAAAACAAATCCCATCTGCATATAATCAAGCTGTTTTCAATACAATTTTTCACACATATTCACTGAAGTGAGATTAATTTTTGAAGGTCGCTATTTCCCGCACAATTTTGAGAACGTATTCACACTTGTGACAGATACAAAACTAAGTTTTGTATTGAAGATCTGCTAACTCCAAAAAAGATACTGTCGAAAAGTGAAAGTATAAAGGAATTTGACTGTCGTAGTTCATTGTCGATCGTGCAACATGTTTTATAGAAATATTTTGAACGAAGCCACAGAACAAATAGGGGGCCTTTCAGGCCCCTTAAGTGGAAAGTGCGACTACCTACAGAAAAAAACTAGATTTCTAAAAACCGATTAGTTTCCGTCTCTTCTCCTTGTAGTATTAGTAACAAAAATGATTGATTTAAGATGTCAAGAAATATTATTAGCCACAAGCAAAACACAACAGAGTTACAGCGATGAGAAGATGTCAAGGGGCCTCCGAGGCCCCTTAAGTGCATCGACGGGTTAACAACGTAAGAGACAAGCCAAAAAGATTTACATTTTTCCAATTCTTGAAAAAACAAAAGTATACTGCAATATGGCCTTTATGTCATCTCATAGGGTACATTTAGCACTGTCCCTACCAAAAGTTTAAAGAAAAAATGGGGAGCCGTTTTTGAGAAAATCTAGTTTTTGGAATATTTTAAAATTGCACATATTGCACGCAATATTGAGCGAAAACTGCTAACATTATTCAGAACAATGTGCATGACCTTAAACAAGGAACTCACTTTGGAGAACACATTTTATTTGAAGGAAAAATCCCTTTCTTCAATTTTATTGTGGGAGAAAGAAGCCGAAAAACATTCAAACCCTCACAATTTTCGAAAATTCAGAGTTTCCGTGAATATCGGACCTATGCCATGTCAATAAGTGTATTTTACTCTATTCAAATGTCCGGGGGGGCTTCATGTAAAGTACCCCCAAATTTTGAAGAATCTTTTTCAAAATCTCAGAGATTTGACTACAACCAGATCGACTGGGGAATATCCATTTTGGAAGAAATCGTACGTATGGTTTAGGCGCTAGCAGTGTTCAGAGAAGGACGGACAGACGGACGGAATTTCAGTAAAGACGTTCGTAGAATTTCTTTCTAAAAAACCTAACAATTTCCTATTTGCAAACATTACCCTAAACATTTTAGACGTACCTAAATGTTCTAATGAATAGTCCTATTTCTGACTATGAAGTAAGTGCTTGGTTGTAAGTGCCTGTTACAAAATGCATAGTAAATGATAATGGTTAAAAAGAATTGCATGATGAGGAGAATTATGAAAGGGGCAGCTCGTTCCGTCCGCCAAGTTATCTCGTGCACACAAGCGCCTCCGCGACCCCTGACCTCCAGATAAGCGCGCGGCGGCCGAGGTCGGCTGCTGACCCTCGGGCCAACGGATATCAGCGACGCTGCTTCCGGGAATTTCTCCCAGAATAGGAGTCGAATGACTAGAGAACGGAATGCACTGAATCAAAGGAGCAAAATCTTTTTATTCCAATTTCCAATGCGCGAAGAAATTGAAAGAAAATTGTTTGGCCTCTAGCCATAAGAGAGGTGTCTTTTGTTTTGTTAGATGCCCTGGAAATCGACGACCACAAATCCAAAACCATGAAACAGTTGCGATTTTGACTCAAACAATTGATTGCGATATTACGCACATTCTCATACTGTGCTTACCAACCGAATTCTCTTCGTCATAGCACAGTCTAAAATGAATAAATAATAATTTGGACAATGCAAATACGATTAAATTCTTCTTGATTAGATAATAGAAAGGAAGGAATCAAAAATAAGTGTCAAGAAAAGGGAAATTTAGTAACAGATCCTGGAAACTATTGGAATTGCCGCTAGCCGTATTTTTTTAATGTACCAATCATTCCTGGAAAAATATTTCTCCTATTACTTACTAAATATACCATCATAGGCCCTATGGTGGTATTAGTTATTATTTTGACTAGATTTTAGAAATTAATGTATTACCTGTTCCTCATAATATTAATAGAGGGGCATCCAGATGAAGCATTCATAGAAAGATAAGTGATATGGATATACGTTCAATAGTTACATGTAATAGAAAAAGTGAAAACGGCCTTTGCCAGAAGTGCAACACACTCGAGATAGTTTTGGATGAGGGAGAGACAAAATTGAACATGGTGCTAATAGGGTATTTATTTTACAACTCTTCGTGATTTTATTGAAGAACAAAATTTATTAATCAGAACTGTACACATCTTCCATTTCAAACACTTACAATACATGGGAAATTCAATATACTACAAGTCTCATAATTGAGCTTTAAATAAATATTCCTGTAAGTAGCTTTGTTCTAATTGTTTTTACTTTCCCGTATACGTACGTATACACGGAGCGATATACGTAGTATAAGGAAAGTTATGTAATGCTGCGCGAAAAAATGGCCAAAATTCGGCGGAAAAAAATTCATTGCCGGGCCGTGAAAACGAATAAGTGGATAAAACCAGTTGCTAAATTAAGAAATAAAATCCCCTAACACGTGGTGTAGCCAGAAAACCTGTTTTCTTGGTCCTTGATACCGAAAACCCAATTTAAAGGAAAATGTCCGTCTGTCCGTCCGTCTGTCCGTCTGTCTGTCCGTCTGTCTGTCCGTCTGTCTGTCCGTCTGTCCGTCCGTCTGTCCATCTGTCTGTCTGTCTGTCTGTCCGTCCGTCTGTCCGTCTGTCTGTCCGTCTGTCTGTCCGTCTGTCTGTCCGTCTGTCCGTCCGTCTGTCCATCTGTCTGTCTGTCTGTCTGTCCGTCTGTCTGTCCGTCTGTCTGTCCGTCTGTCTGTCCGTCTGTCTGTCCGTCTGTCTGTCTGTCCATCTGTCTGTCCGTCTGTCTGTCCGTCTGTCTGTCCGTCTGTCTGTCCGTCTGTCTGTCCGTCTGTCTGTCCGTCTGTCTGTCCGTCTGTCTGTCCGTCTGTGAACACTGCTAGCGCCTAAACCATACGTACGATTTCTTTCAAAATAGATATTCCTCGGTCGATCTGATTCTAGTCAAAGCTTTGAGATTTTGAAAAAGATTCTTCAAAGTTTGGGAGTACTTTATATGAAGACCTCCGGAGATTTTCAAAATTTTCTCAAAAACGACTCCCAATTTTTCTTTAAATTTCAGGTATGAATAGAGTAAAATACACTTATTAACATGGCATAGGTCCGATTTTCACGGATAACTCTGAATTTTCGGAAATTTTGAAAGATTGAATTTTTTTCGGCGTCTTTCTCCAGCTACAAAATTGAAGATAGAGATTTTTCCTTCAAATAAAATGTGTTCTCCAAAGTGAGTTCTTTAATAAAGTTCATGTAAATGTTTCCCAAAATTTTAGAAGTTTTCGTGCAATATTGCGTGCAATATGTGCAATTTTAAAAAATTACAAAAACAAGATTTTCTCAAAAATGGCTCCAATTTTTTCCTTTCTCCTCTTTTTTCACATGTAAATTTTTCACGTGTTTCTCACGTCGATAATATTGACATTAGCGGCGATTTTTTCACATTGTTATATTTACGAGTACATATGCTTTAAATAATGTCAAGTAAAGGTTCTCGAAAACACAACCGTTTTCTGTGAAAAGTTGCTCAAAATTTCGCATTTTCAGAAACGCTCAAACGCCATTTTCTCATATATAGCTGCAAATTTTTTCTTCAAACTTTTGTAACGGATAGTGCTAATAACTCTCTTTAGTATAGCGTAAAGTTTATTTTGAGTTAATTTTTTGTTTTTTCAAAAATTACATAATTGTAATTTTTTTGAAAAATCTCTCACATCTTTAATATGCACATTACCAGCAATTTGTATACATTATTATATTTGTGAGTGTAAGTGCTTCAAATAACTTCAAATAAAGTATTTCGAAAACTCATACATTTTCTGTGAAAATGGGCTTCAAATTTCGCATTTCTAGTAGCGCTAAACGACATTTTCTCTTAAACGGCGTATAATTTTTAAAAGAAAATTGCCATTTATGACTAGGTTTTTGTGTTCTTTAATATTCTAAAATTAATGTTTCCGTTCTACCAATACGAAACCGAAAAATTAAGAAAATTACAAAAAAAACGTACTTTTGGCGGTGAAAGATGATAGCTGGCAAGAAAGAGTTTGTGGCAATTCCGAATAGCTGACGAAGACCCAAGGAAATAGAAAACTAATACGGGAAAGTCTGTGCCATTCTGTAGTTCCACTGGTTCCTTTTCACGGCCCGGCAATTTTTTTTTTCCGCCGAAAATTGGACATTTTTTCGCGCAGCATTACATAACTTTCCCTATACTACGTACATCACTCCGTGTATACGTACGTATACGGGAAAGTAAAAATTATAAACGTGGTAACAGAGTCGTGTAATAAATGAAATATACCAATTTTATATTGTCTAACTGATACCTACGGCCATTTCAAAATCGGTCTCAATTGTTGTGGAAATACAGAACCCAACGATAACCAGAGACCCGATGTGGTAGAATTGGAAGACTTGGTTGTTTTCCCGAGACGAGATCTCAACCACAACTGAAAACCCTGTCAACACCGAGAAACCTTCTGTACCAGGGGAAGAAGAAGGAGAAGTTTCCGAGCCACGTTCGTTCTACTAGAAAAGGCGTGCTCCAGTGTACTTTCAACATAAATGGTCTTAAATTAAATTCAAGTTTGTGAGAATTATTATAAATGTATTATAATCAGCGACATCTAGATCGCTCTACTTTATCGACAGCATGATTTCACACTCATATGTAGGTTCGTTTTTTGCAATGTTTATAGTCCAAAATGTACTATGCATGATATCAAGAGTGTCAACATTATTTATCCTCCCAATAACATTATCGAATAATAATACAGTAATAAATGCACATTTCCACCCATTATAAAAAATCTAACATGAGGAAAACATAATACATTTACAGGGAGCAACGGCGGGTTGGGCACATCCCATACTATAACTAACCCCACCAATGAATGAAACTAGCCATTTCAGGACGGCATTTCGAAAGGGTTTTTGAGAGCTACTTGCTCGCCTAGGAAGCCCGGCATTCCTGCTAGTAAGGGCAACTTCCCCAGAGTCCTCTCTTATTTCCCCTCCATATCCAGAAAAAAGTGTAAAATATATATATATATATATATATATATATATATATATATATATATATATATATATATATATATTTCGGTCATTCTTTTTATATTCGACCAACAAAATTCCCGACCATTTTCAAATTCCCTAAAAACATCTTTTTAACTTTTGTTAAACTATGAAAAAATACAATCTTATATTTTTCTTTCGATATTTGCATGCAATCATTACAAAACCGTTTTTCGTGAAAATACGACCTTCCTCTGCAGATGACATGAACTAGGTAAAAAGTAATGTGAAGATTATTTACACACATTTTGTTTGCATTGTCGCGTGGCCGCAGACGGCTGGCGCCCGCCTAAGCATAATGACGTAGCTCCGCCGCGGAAAGAGCGTCTCAGCAGAAAAGGCCTATATAACAGCTTAACCTCCGCTTAGCGGGGGGACGAATGCTACTCGTGAGCTCGTCGCCCGTGTGCACGGACCTTCCACTCCCCGTCGGTTCAGATCGGCCCAAACTGGCCCTGTCGATTTCCCTTCACCCATAGTCGGTTCAGATCGGCCCAAACTGGTCCTGCCGACCTCCCTTCACCCTTAGTCGGTTCAGATCGGGCCTAACTGGCCCTGCCAACACTCCTCAATCCCGCTAGTCCAGACAGACCCTCTGGGGTCCTGCTAGCAGCTTCCCGGCCTTGTCCCTGATCGCCGTGCACTTCGAGTGGCGCCATGGCCGCTGCGAAGTCACTCTTCCGGAGAACCGTCCTCGCCGAGGCTGGGCTACGTCAGGTGCCTATGTACGTTACACCTCTCCAATAAACTGCTATTTGCCATGACTAGGGTCATCCCTGTTCTTATTGCTCCCTCTCATCCGCCTTAAGCCTTTAATAGAATATGTAATGGCCCAGAGGGCACCTTCTGCCCATACCGTCCTTCCACTCCCCTGCACGTGGTGCCAGACCCCTTCCCCCACGACAGCATATTTTTCTGATTCCTTGAAGTTATTTTAAGTGCAAAAGAATAGAAATTACTCATTTTATTGCGTTTCAGGTACATTTTTAACGTCATCATTGTCAAAAGTATGAAATATTTTCAAAATTTATTTTCTAAAATACACCATCTTTGATTTTCAAGTTTTGTAGCTTAAAATGCGTGAAATACATGCAAGTTTCAGGAGATAATTTTCAGCCTGGCTTATTAATAATTAACCATGATATGGCTGTTTAAATTTGAAAATTCAGTTTTTAATTTTTGAAGATTTTTTTTGATGCACATAATTCATAATAATTAGAACCTTATTCATTAATTGTGTGATATATTAACAATTTTATAATAACTTATGACCTATTAATGTAAATATAACCTACATTCTCCATTTTATTCAAAATAATGGTTAATACTATTATTTATTTATTACGTAATATTATTTTTAAATTAAACCTTCTATTACACAATAAATATTTAATGTAAATTATTTGTGACTTATTTAACTGAATTGACGTGCGCGTTTGTTATATTGTATGCAATTTTCATATGCCGAAAATACTGCGTCGCTCAATACTCTATCTCACGAGCCTGGCCTCTCAACGGTCGCCCTGATACACTTGCGGATGCTGATGTCGAAGCCATATCAATAGAAATGTAGAATCTCAGAGCAAAGCAACAAATTAGAGATCTACACCTAAGCACACCAGGAAGCGCACCCGAGCCAGAAAAAATTTGAACAAGAGCCCATTGTGGCAAAAGTACATGAGGAAGTTTTTCTATTCGAAAGTTTTTCTATTCGAGTTCATTCTAATTTAAAATTATTTTAGCCGCCTCGTTGAGTGAGCGATAGGGCCTACTGGCCTTTGAACCCCCAGTGCGCGCGTTCAATCCCGGCCGCATCACTCTTGTGGCATGTGAAAGAAGCGCATGCCCGGCAGAATTAAATCCCTCGCTCAACATCTCGCCCTAACGAGATCTCGCTTTCTCCCAACCAGACACATCGGATGTAGGTAACTGAGACCATTTCGCGGAGAAAGTGAGAGTCAAATTCTAGGCGTAATACGGGATCACCCGGGAGTTGCGCCTGCTCGATAAAGATCCATATCGATGGTAAGCTTCCAAGGAAGCCCGGGTCGAAAACTCTGGTTCGAATCCCGTAAACATTCTTTATATATGTTCTAACGAAACTCCCCGCCTATCAATTCCTAGGCGCCTGTTGGGAATTCGCAGATATCATCCTCTTGTGAGCTTTGTGATAACTCAGGGTAGTGGGATCTTTTGGGTGTGGAGATAAAATCCAAACAAGTACACAAAAATCAATAAAACTGGGTTTAATATTCTGAAATCCCTTTTGATGATTACATTGAATACACAAAAAAATCACTGAACAAAAAAATGGTACCCTTCTCTTTAAGAATGCGTGAATGCTTTATTCATTTCTTTGCGCATATTTTAATACCTTGGGAATTCCCGTCGTTCAACTTTCTCATAAAATTTGACTTCAATTTCTATTTAATTTACCCAGTGACGCTGGGTTCGGATACTTATCATTTAAACCAAAGTAAATTGAACATAAAATGTGAACAATTACTGAACACTTTCAAACACTTTAATTGTTACTGTAATCACCATAAATTTCACACAAATTTCATCACAGTTCAGTAGGCAAATAGCTTAAAACTGGCAGGAATCTTCAGTTTTTCCCTTCGAAACGTTCCCTTCTAATAAGTTTCCCTCGGTCGCGGGCGTTGACCTACATTTCAGCGCCTTTGCGCTGCTCGGCAGCGGCCCGTCTTGGGAGCGACCTCGGCGCGCGCAGGTGTTCGTTCGGCGACGTTCACGGCGCCTTCGCCCATTCGCCCTTCGGCGCGGCTCTTCGGTCGCCGCCTTTTGTCTTCCGTCTTCTCTCTTCCGGGCACGGCACCTCACGACCTCATCTGCTTCTTTCTTGCCCCGTCTCGTTCACGCCCACGCGCGAATGTCCCTTGCACGTCGCAAATGATTAACTATTGCGTGTTTGCAAAATTCGGGCGTACACGTAGCACAGTTCTAATTTCGCCTCTGACTGATAGTGACTCCTTAACTATACAGATTACTGTCTCTTCTTTACTGCCAGTTGTATTATTTTTAACGAATTAATCTGAATCAATTACCCCCGTCCTTATCCGACGAAAACTCTCCTCCAATTTCTAATGGATTCGTGAATACTAGCTATTCTCTGACGTCCAGAAACTCCTACTCAATCTCTCACTGAATCTATCTCGATGTTGCTGCTTGAACGGCGATCGGAACCAGAAGAAAGAATGTTCAACGGCTCGCCGTCTTTATGTGCATCCGCCCTCCTCGTAGGGGTTGCGGTGCTTTTCCCTCTGCCCCCGTCTGACCATTTCTACGTCATCTCCTCTGCGCCGCGCCGCGGGCAACGCGCGCAAAAGTCTTGAAGGCAACGGATACGCAGCCATGCATTTGAATGGCGCCACGCTTGCTCGCTGCCCGTCTGGCATGTTGTGTGGGCGAGTGGGACGAATGTGGGCATTCACGTTCGTTACAATATATATATATATATATATATATATATATATATATATTGTTTATATACTGTTTATACATAATTTAACTTTATTTTATATAAAGATGTGTCCGGCAAGGGGGATGTTAAGGAGACGTGCCTACCTCGAACCAGTCGATGTTGCAACAGTTGACAAGCGACGGGTAGAGGCGCAGGCGGCTGCGGAAGGCCGCGCCGATGGGGCTGAAGCAGAGCACGATGTGCAGCTTCTCCTTGCAGCGGTTCACGAAGAAGTTGAAGACGCGCAGCCCGCTCAGGTCCAGGTTGCGGTTGCCGCCCTGCGCCGCCAGCCGCACCATCTGCGCATGCGCAAGGGGCTCCAGCAACGCACCATGTGCAGCTTCTTCTTGCGGCGGTTGTAGAGAGGATAAACTTCATGGGGAAGTAAACAATTATTTAAGAATATAACTGTATGGGTTTTGTCCATAACTATCTGACCCTGTTTCTTAGCACAAAAGAAGCAACTGTAGAAATGTTACTGAACACAAACAACATAAGAACTAGTATATGGAAAATCGTAAAAGAAGGTTCATATCATTCACAAGTTATTCTAAGTTCTGAGTAACCTCCTTCTACCCTACCCCGGGGATCTAATTCCCTTAGTCGAGAATCTTTTGGGATCTTACCTCCAGTGCTTCCTAGTGTCCTACCTCGAGGATCCATTTCCTTAAATAGAGAATCTCCTGCAGAGCTTTCTAATATCCTATTTCGACATTCTTCTAGAGTCCTATCTCGAGGATCTGTTTGCTTAAACCTAGAATCCCTGTGTCCAACCTGCAGTGCTTCCTAATATCCCATTTCGACCATCTTCTAGAGTCCCATCTCCATTGCCCTAAATGAGGACTCTCCGGGCGCCGTACCTCGAGGATCTCCTGCTTCTCGTCCAGCGCGTACAGGTTGGGCACCTCCCCGGAATTGAGCAGCGCGTCCACGTCCTGCAGGTACGCCTCGTTCTCCACCTGCGCCTCCGTTAGGAGGAAGGTGGTGTCCCTGTTGGCGCCGCCCGACTCCTTCAGCACCCCCTTCAGGTCGTCCCGCCAGTCGCTCAGCGCTGCCAACCACACACGAGGAATTGCGAGAAAGCTGCCATCTTAGCCTTTCAATGCCCACTCAATTCGTCACGATCCTTCAAACTCTATTTCATGGGGGTATCTGTCTTTATACGTCAAGGGATTTTCAACTCGCAATTCAGGTCGTCCCACCAGTCACCCAGGGCTGCCAACAACACACGAGGGATGTCGAGAAGCTGTCATCTTTAGTCATTCAACGCGAAATTTCCCTCAATATGTTTCGTTTCTTTAACCTGTATCCGTATCGGTCTTTATACTACCAATATTATGCTCGCTGATTGCGAGAAACGTCGGTGAGAACAAACCTTTATCTGGCCTGCAACTTTTTGATCTCAAGTAGTCGGAACTAATCGACATCTGTGCAAGATCTACGAACTATCATCTTCATATGTGACGCTATTTCCACCTTTTGCTGCGGGTATCCGTACCTAGATGTCAAGGAGTTTTTGAGACGTCCCACGAGGTAGCCTCACTAGAC
>JAHLJT010009392.1:0-13528 GCA_031308135.1 Acheta domesticus | reverse complement strand
ATTATTATTATTATTATTATTATTATTATTATTATTATTCCATTACATCACGACTTAAGATGTTACGAGTTCGGCTGAATAGAAAATCTACTCAGGTTGCAACCAGCTACCTAAGGAGCAAGATCCGGTGACTATCAGTGCCTCTACAATACTTTACGCAAAATGGGGCTGTTCCAAGTAAAGCAATGTTCTTGCACTTCCCAGTCTTTTGAATTACCTGGGAGTTTAGACAAGTTCTTACTCAAATTTTGCGGAACAAATCCAGAGCTCCGATAACTATCGGGACGACCTGTGCTTTTACGCCCACATTCGGCTGATCTCGATTTCCAAACTCTTGTATTTAAGACGTTTCTCTGCTCCTGGTAAAGACGTTTTGATCGCAAGGTACCGCAACATCGATAAGTAAACACGATTTTTTCGACAAATCCCGGATAACTATATCCGGTTTGTTTGCCGCTATCGTGCGATCAGTTTGAATTTGTTGGTCGTACAATATCGTACACAATCCACAGACGGTCACCGGTTTTGGTGAGTGTTCGTACCACTTGGGGCATGTGTTTGGAACTTCGAGGGCGGTACAGATCTGCCAGTGGAGGTAGCTACACACCCTGTCATGTCTTTTCAGGTATTCCGTCTTGCTAGGATTGGACAAGCTGAGACAATATGATCAATGGTTTCTACTTGCTCCAGGCAAATGCGGCATTTATCATCTTGGAGATTTTGAGAACCGCTTTATCATAATGTCGTGTTCTCAAGGCCTGATCTTGGGCAGCTATTACAAGTGCTTCCGATTCTGGCTTCATTCTTCCCCTTTTAAGCCACATAAATGATTGATCTTTATTGATCTGCACCTTGTCCATTCTTTTAGGTATTGTCCGTGGAGTGGTTTGGTCTCTCCACGATTCTTTAACATTTTTTGTGTTTCACACTTCATGTTTAGCAGCATCAGAAGTTCAGTGTCTGTGTTATTCGACGTGTCTTGCCTAGTTTTCTTCGCAATGCTTCTAGCTACACTAACAATGCCTCTGTTTCCCATTCTTCGGTCAGATTTCATGACCTGCCTCATTAGTGGGTCATCTTGATGGCTGACTACATACTTTCCCATCCCGACTATTGCGTTGTGCCAGGAGGCCTCAATTTGTCTGAGGCCTCTTCCTCTTCTTACGTGACACATAAAGTCTATGTATATCAGCTCGAGGGTGTGGCAACATGATGCATTGTTAGCAATTTTCTGGTTTTTTCGATCCATGGTGCGAATTTCTTGCTCAGTCCAGTCCACTAGTCCAAAACTGTATTCGGCTACAGGGTACCGCCAAACTACCTATTGCAGAAATTTTATTCCTGGAATTCAGAGCGGACTGCAGGACCAGTCTCACTCTTCTATAATACTCCCTACGAATTCTCTCTTTCATTCTGTCATTCGAGATGGTTTCACATTCTTCAATGCCCAGATATTTGTAAGTTTTACCTGGCTCAAGATCTGAATCACAGTGTGCGTATCATTTCAATATTCTCAGACGTTGTGAGTTTCCCTCTTTTTAAATTGATTTTTGCACACTTGTCAAGACCAACGTCATGCAGATGTCATTGCTAAAGTCATTCACGACAGACAGCATTTGGGAGAGAATCGCTTCATTCTTAGCAAACACTTTCAGATCATCCATGTAAAACAAATGTGATACTGGCCTTTCATCACCATGGAGCTTAAAACCAAAGTCAGCTTGCGACAACTGTCTCGATAGTGGGATCAAACTAATGCAAAACAGCAGAGGGGATAGTGAATCTCCTTGAAAAATACCTCTGTTAATCTGAATACTTCTGGTTTCTACTGCTTCCTTTCCGCTGTGGATTAGTAACCTGGTACTCCACGACTTCATACTAGCCTTGCAAAATTCAATAAGTCTAGGATGAAATCGATAGATCTCCAGGGTCTTCAAAATCCAATCGTGTGGTACACTATCAAAGGCCTTTTGGTAGTCAATCCATGCCATGCTCAAATTACGTTTGCGTTCTTTACATCATTCAAGATGACTTTATTCAGGAGCAAGATTTCCTTACAGCCATAAGAGCCTTTACGACATCCTTTTTGTTCAGCTGGCATTAGATGATTCTTATCTAGATGTCTGTACATTTTGTCAGCTATGGCTGAAGTTATAACTTTGTACAGTACTGGCAGACAAGTAATTGGCCTGTAGTTCTTCGCCAAAGAGCTGTCTCCCGCTTTGGGTAGCAAATACGTGATGCCGCGTGTGAGCCATTCCGGGATTTCCTTTGGGTTTTCAAAAATTTTATTAACAGCCTTTGCTAGATGAGAATGTATTGCTGTTAATTTCTTAATCCAATAAATCTGGATTTTATCAATCCCGGGTGACTTCCAGTTTCCCATGTTCTTAATTGCTTGGAAGAGGTCCTCTTCCGAGAATTGGTGAACATCTTCCACTGTTTCTACAAGTTCATCGGCAGCATCAACTTCAGATTGAAGCCATGATGCGTCTTTGTTGTAGGATCTGCTCTCCTCCCAGATTCCTGCCCAAAACGCTTCGACGTCTTCTTTTGAAGGAGTGACAGCTTTGCCATTCGGTTTTTGAGTCAGATTGCGATAGAATCTCTTCGCGTCTGTTTCAAACAACCGTTCTGTACACGGAAATCTATTCTGCGTTTGTAACGTCTAATTCTTTGAGCCCATGCTTGAATTTTCTCTTTTAGCTTTTCAACTACCATTAGCCTGCTGGTGTCATTTTCAATTTGGTATTTTTGTTCAACATTGAATATTTTTCGTTGAACTTTAGAGGTGTGCATTGATTTAGAAGATGCCTCAGCTAAGAGTGATATTTCGCGCCGGGTGTCGGCTATCCGTTTCCTAATTCTGTTCAACCATGGGGGTACAGAGCTGTTTACTCTGTTTTGCTGTCGGCCGTCGGTGTTCTTGGCTGGCCCCAAAATTATCTGAGATACTAGATATCCAGTTGCATATATGATGTGATTGATTTCAGTAATATCTAGATCTCTGCCTGGGGTCTCCACCACCTCATTTAAGACAGAATTCACAGTTTCTATCACTCTTTTAGCTTTGGCATTTTCGTATATTCTCCTCAACGGTTCGCGAGATTCAAACGGAAGTTGACTAATTCTTTCTATCTCGTGCCGAAGGAGATTTCGCATTATGTCCTTATCGTGTAATTCATTGCCAGATGAATTTTCACCACTGACGTGTGTTTCACTGGAAAGAGATGAACCTTCCACGGGATCATCATTTTCAAGTTCTACATGTTCGTCATGTGGATTGTTCGAGCGAAGTACATACTCCGCATTTCTCTCAATGTCAGCAAGTTGTGCTGCTGTGAATTTTCCACTGCTGAGTATGTATCGTCGTTGACTGGCAAGCTTCTTTGAGTCTAGGGTAGGTCTGATATCTGGGTTCCGCTCTCTCCATACCTTGAAAACTTCTATTTCTGAGCCCCCATTTTTCGCTTTTGCATAGTAAAAGCACCACATCACCTCCTTTAATTCATCCCGGGTCCATCTCTGACGATGGCTTCGAGCTACTGCCGGCTCTGGGTCCCTGGGACTAACATCCGTGGGATGGCCAGACGTCGACAAGGTGACATTAGCTCGGTTTCTGAGCAGGTATGGGACATTGGTAGAACAAGGCACGTTAAGGTTCATTACATTGCTTGTTCTATCCATTTTGCTCATTGGTTTCAAGTGAAGATTCGCAGGATGCAAGTTCGAGTTCACAGATCACACTTAACCTTCGGGTTGTTTCCTGCCATCCGTTACTGCGACCCACAGTGGCCTCGGGGCATCCCCCCGCAGGGTCCAGCAAGGGGTCCCTCCGATCGCCAGTCGGCATTACTAAACCCTACGGGATTTTCACTGACTGCTGAAGGCAGCCTCCTTCGCTGGCTAATGCAAGGTTCGGGCCTCCACTCTAATCAGTGGCCTGGTGTGCCAACCCAGTTTCTCTCCTGTACCCTCTATGGGCCGACAACAGGAAGTCCAAAGGTTCATGACCCTTCCCTCTCTACTTACTTCCCACTCTCCTCAAAATGGAGTACTTCTTCGTCTGACCCCTCACCTTCAACCTATTCAGCAAGGGAGGCCCTACCGGTAGCTAGGCTACCACTGACATAGCTTTAAGGCTCATGGGGGTACTCAAGCCCCACCACCAACTGCAAGGTCGTGTACTCCCTAGGTGGAGTTATTATTATTATTATTATTATTATTATTATTATTATTATTATTATTCCGTTCCGTTTGAACTTGTTGGTCGTACAATATTGTGTACAAACACATGCCCCAAGTGGTACGAACACTCATCAAAACCGGTGACATCTGTTGAACTCTGTACAATATTGTACAACCAACAGATTCAAACGGATCGCACGATAACAGCAACAAATCTGATATTGTTATCCGGGATTTGGAGAAAAAATATTGGCTACTTATAGGTGTTTCTCTGCCTTGTGATCAAAACGTAACCAAGGAGGCAGAGAAACGTCTTAAATACGAGAGTTTGGAAATCGAGATCAGGCGAAGGTGGGGCGTAAAAGCTCAGGTCGTACCGATAGTCATCGGAGCTCTGAGATTTGTTCCGCAAAGTTTGTGTAAGAACTTGGCAAAACTCACAGGTAATTCAAAAGACTGGAAGGTGCAAGTAATTACTTTATTTGCAACAGCGCACATTTTGCGCAAAGTATTGTAGAGGCACCCACAGTCCTTAGGTAGCTGGTTGCAACCTGAAGTAGATTTTATCTTAAGTCGTGATGTAGAGGAAAAATAATAATATTAATTCGGAACAGGACATACTGTTTTCCAACGGGGGTAGTAACGCTCCTAATATCATCAAATATGTCCCTTAGATAGCTGGTTCCTGCGTTAGTTTGCCATCCTGCGTTCTGAATAATTGGGGAGACCCAGGCTGCTTGCAATCACTTAGTAAGTTCTTTTCACGCCAATCCGGTTTAGTTATGACAAATTGGATTGTGCCAGCCTCATTTTGCCAGCTACAGCAGTCCAAAAGTTTAAAAATTAAGTATTTGAAATCGATCTTTTCGTATGTATTCTTATTTTTTTAGGGGGGAGGAACACCCCCACCTCCCGGGATAATACATTCTCTGCATTAAGGAGTCTAATAGTCATAGCTGTTGAAGTGCCCAGAAACAAGAATCAATCAATTCATCAATATGTAAATTCTTAAAATACACAACATATAAGGTAACAGGGTAACATTACTACATCTTTGATTCTTTTCTACTTTGTTGCATCAATCTTCATAATAATTATTTTGACAATTTACTCCATCAAAAGTACAATGTTTCTTCAAAATATTGAAGTCACAGCTTCCATAATTTGAAAGATTTTATTGCTTTTCTAAAAGTAAGGAAAGTGGCAATGTTACCCCGCAGGGGTCAATCATTGTCACCTCTATTTATTTCCAAGTCTCTGGCAATGTTTAAATGTGTAAGTGTTGGATAGGAAACAGAAGCACATAAATATGCATCAGAACATTATTAGTCTTTTGTTTTTGACAGGTTAAATACTCTAAACAGGGATAAATACTACTTTGAGAACTTAGCCGAAAATTCGCCCCTGTCGGGACGGGGCGTGTGGCGCGGGCCTCACCTGGTGACGCTGTCCTGCACGACGTTGATGTCGGTGACTGCGCAGTCGGGCAGGCAGCGGCACTTGAGCTTCTTCCGCTCCTTGCCCTCGCCGCCGCCCCCGCCGCCGGCCCCTGCGCAGCGCACCGCGCCATCGCCAATTGCTGGACATGGCATGGCCCCTGACCCTCAGGGCAAAACAGCTTCTGCTTTTTACGAGTGGTTTTCTCTGCTTTTCGCACACTCCAGAATGACGACACAACCTGGTATTTTGTCACCTTAGATATAACATTGTCTGATCGTCTACGAACGTGAAATGTTTACTTATCGAGCAATTATTCATCAAAACTAATTATTATCATATTTTAATAATAACTACTTGATGTACACTATATTAATAATCAGAAATACAAATAATATAATCAGAGATTCTGGTTCAACATTTCGCTAACTGGACGCGTTCAGTAATCCGACACTCACCGCTTCTGAAGACGAAATATTCCTGTTTTCAAAAACTGGAATTTGTTGGGCAATGCAGTCATAATGACAATGAACACAATACACTAATTTCTGTTTAAGATAAAGTGATTAGGGCTTACTTGAATATTTTAAAACTTCTTTTTGTTGTGTTTTAAGGTCGCACCAACTACTAGGTCATTAGCGACCACTTTTGGATTTCACGTTATGGTAGGAGGATGAAACGATATGGGGATGATAGCGGGGTGTAAGGACGAACACATACAACCATGCCCGAGGCGGGAACCCGTGACTTCTCGGTCCGAGATAACTATTGCCCTACTGTCTTAGCGATCTCGGCCACGGGACCGACATTTTAAAACTTTGAAGCAATCACATTTTGCATTAATAAAAGGAAAAAATGCATGCATGTATTATTTTATGAAGTATCACTTAATGTGTTTCTATCTTCATCCCAAATTCACATATAGTCTTTACTATTTTAATGCTAAATAATAAATAAATATCCATAGAGGGTTTCTTACAGTAATTAAAACTTTAGTTCATTTTTTAAATTCTTTAGAATTAAAATTATTCCGTAAAATCGGACCGCTCCAAGTACTTGTTTGCTTATCTACTGTGTAAGGTCGAGGTTGGATGAAAAAAAACTTACTACTGGTTAACGTTTAATTTTTCACATTTCCATGGATAACTTTTTACATTTACTCTCATTGTCAGACGTAAACTTGTTTCCATAAATACGATAAATAAATTTAAACGTCTTAATTAAAATATTGACTATGTGCGACATTAACAATTGAAATGCACAACAATTTCATTAATTAGCAATATTCCAAACCGAAAACCTCATGTACAGTGAATGGTACTTAATTTTCTCTCAACTGAACTACTAGTAATGTTTTCATCTGGCGAACGATAATTCCACGTCGAAATTTGCGAATAATAGTTAGTGAAGTATATCGTCGAGCTGACAAAAGTAATCAATTTAAAATTCAAACACTTGTTTATCTGATAATGCGGTTTCATTCTACAATGGACACAATACTTGTTAAAATGAAAGAAGGAAAGGCTAATTATGTTACAAGAAAGCTTCGAAATCTACAAAAAACAACAACAATGCATTCATATTTTTAGGCAGAAGAATAATCACAAATTACGCGTACGTGTAACATTACATACTAATAAATTATTCTATTTTTTATATTAGTTTTAAAGAATAATTAAATAATACTGCTTTCGAAGGTATTCGAAATATCAGGAATGTACCAAAAAAGCGACACATTTCAAAGTTGTCATTTTCCGAGAGAACGGTTTTGAATGTGAGCGGAGCCGTTAATTTCCCGGTGGAAGTATTGTATCGAATTATGTTTATGAAATTTGTAGTAATAAAAATATATATTTATTTCCTAAAGATATTTCTCCACTTTACACAAAAATAACGACGTTTAAGATAAGTCACTTTTCTGGTGCACCGACGATGTAGTTAAGGATTTCCCCCTGGAACTCACGGAAGTGGCGGTCCAGGCACTGGAGCCCCTGGTAGTCGCACTCGGAATCGCCTCCTGCAACAGATTAATTGATTGATTGATTAGTGATTGCGGGCGGGTCAACTGCTAAGATCGTTAATCCCGCAAGTGTAGTGCATGTTTTTATCGCGGGAGGTGGCGATTATCTTCCTCTGCTGGATGGTGACATCTGATGCCGACTAACCCGTCGGCATGCAGGGTTCTCCTCAACCAAGTATCTCCCATCAACGGGGCACCACCCCAGCCGAGACAACGTCTAAGCTTACGACTGGTCTCCCGGCTTGTGTGGTAATGTAGAGGATGTAAGTGTAAATGTGTGTAAGTAATGCGTAAGGATAGGGCAAGGAAGAGGAAGGAATGATCGCGCGCGATCCATGGCCCGTTTGTTACAGTTCACCTCCCGGACCGGCATTCACCTGGTGTTGATCGAAGAAACCAAGGTAATCTACCGATCAGAGCAGCCGGCCGCTAGAATTCTCCTCCAGACAGCAGCTGAATTGGATCCTGCCACCGCCCGGACTCGAACCTTAGGACCTCACGGTCAGAAGCACTACAGTGGCGTGAACCGATGCCTGAGCTACGTAAGCCAGTCCTGCGACAGAGAAGCAGGGACAAGGACACAGCGATGTCAGCAGCTACAGAGACCTGATGGTCGTAGCACTCTCCACGGCAAAAACAACTCGAAAACAAAATTTGGTGCTATTCCCCTTCCAGAAACTGTAATTTGCTGAAGTGTTTTACCAAGAAAACTGGTATCACTTTCTAGAAGAAATCTAACGTTAGACTAAACGAATTTTATCAAAAATAAGTATCAAGTTTGATAGTAGAGTTGCGATTTTTCATTTCAGATGACGTAAAGAAGTCCTGCCCCAAACAATTTCCCAAATCCACTGCACACAGCAGCCCGAGGGGCCACGGCTTGCCAGAGGGGCCACGGGCAACAGTTCAGGTCAGTTCTAGGAAGTCAAGGTTCATAAAGCGGAGTTCCGCCACCGTCAGTTTAACGTAACGCGCTTATCTCAAACAGTTATCACGGCCATTCGAGCAAAGAATACTTAACCTGTTTTGTTAACATAACTTATTAATTACTCGATAATGAACGCGAAATGAGTCGTTGAGTCAAACGAGGAATCTCATTTTCTTGCTGGTTTCGTTTGCAGGATTTTCAGTCCACCGTCGTTCAGCATACTTCCGTGAATACAGCGAAAGCTGATCGAATCCCGACGGAAATCTGGCGGGCCGTCCGGAAAGGGAGAAGTGGACGTGGATGGGGACAATGGGGACGAAAGGAAGTGACTCTAGCGACGCTCCGGGCGTTTTGGTGCCTCGTTGGCCAGGCCTGGTTTCATCCCCGCAAGAGAGAGGCGCGTGCGCGGAGATGCTACCTGGCGGTCCTCTGGACAACGACATACGGACTACTAAGAAGTAGAAATTTTAGTAACGGAGGATTACTCCAAAGAAAACGCTCAACGCCCCACAAGGGTTTGGGAGACGTGTTGCGCCGCGACTTCGTCGCGACAAATGTCCTCCCAAAAAAATATAAATCCTCTGATTTAAGGATGGAGCGGAAGAGAACGGGGGAGCGGGAGAGAGCGGGAGGGAGCAGGATGGAGCGAAAGGGAGCAGGAGGGAGCAGAAGGGAGCGGAAGGGAGCGGGAGGGAGCGGGAGGGAGCGGGGGTAGTGGGAGAGAGCGGGAGGAAGCGGAAGGGTGCGCGAAAGGAGCGGGAGGGAGCGGGGGTAGCGGGACGGAGCGGGTGGGAGCGCGAGGAAGCGGGCGGGAGCGGGAGGGAGCAGAAGGGAGTGAAAAGGAGCGGGAGGGAGCGGGAGAGAGCGACAGAGCGGGAGGGAGCGGGGGGAGCGGGAGGGAGCGGGTGGGAGTGGATGGGAAAATCTTTTTTCTCTACTCTGGACCTTTTTCTACCTTTTTCTACCTTTATCTTTCACATTGGTAATCTCTGTGATTATTTTGCATATCATTGGTTTTAATTATTTCTAGTTCATTAGATGTTTCAAATATTGATGTCGACAGTTAGAAAGAGAGCGTTTAGTGTTATTTATTGTCTCTTTGTTAGAGCTAATATTTTCCTTTTGTGTGGCATTCAGTGCTGGGAAATTGTTTACCGCCAGAGATAAATTTTTATCAGGGCCCTCAGCTGAATCTTTTTTTTTTCTCGTGACAGTTCTTTCCATTTGAAACAAGTGATAGTTTCATTTGACGGGTATACCCAATAAACCGTATTTTCATGTTCGATTTTCAGTATTTCTGGAATCAGATTTACATCGTCAAAATGCACATAAACTTGTCTCCTGAAACTGAGTATGTGAGTGAACCCAGGTACAGTCATACCAGCTCGTAGGAAGGAGATCGTAGATCCTTTTCGAACATTTAGTTCCTTGAGCTCGTTTTAAATAACAGTGTGTGCAATAATAGGACATACATTCGATATTATGCGTCTCCTGAATTGAGATATTAATGGACGAACAGTTAGTAATGTATTATTAATGTTTATAGAGCATTTGTTGTCTCCAAATTGTTTAACTATTTCCTTAGTTGCGAGGAAAAAACAAATACGGTTTTTGGATATTCGTGAAGCAAATCGAATGTTCCTAGGATCAGTAATTTTAACAATTTCGTGGATATAGTCTTTAAAAGAGATGCCAATAATAGAATCAATTGACGGTCACTTGAAGAATCTATACCCATTAATTTGATTTAAGAAATGTTTAAAAAAACAGATTTGATTTGGCAATCCTCAATACATATAGTAGGCCTATAGATATATCAAAGAACCAAACGTTCTAGATTGTAAGCACGAACAAATGATTGTAAAAAATTAAGTAACGAGAATAGTTGGTGTTACTTGTAACAATTTTTAAGTTGAATAAGAATGCAATTTTATTATTAGATATGTTCTTAGATATTAATTATTACTAGATTAAAGGTGCGAGAACTCTCGCATGCTTATACCTCCACTCTCTTCCTAATTTTTCCATTTCCATGTTTAGTCTGTAATGTATATTTTTCTTCAAGACCCTCTTAACTTCCGTCACTTGTTCTATATGTCACCTTGTAATTGATAACAATACAATACATCCTTGTTAATACAAACTATTCTTATTTAACTTTATTATTGAGAAGAGGTACACCCGTGTAATTCAATCGCATAGAATATCAAGTAAGTAGTAATTTCACATACAGTGTCAGATTCTACAGGCTCTGAACAGGTGTGGTAGAATCGAGAAGCGTCGAATCAGCAAAAATGTAACAGAATTGTCAAGAAGATATCAACCTGTAGATTACGGTGTGAGAAACAAGTTTAGAGAAAATTTTAGTTTTTAAGGCCCTAGAACGCTTCGTTTAGGAGTTATTTAACGATATAGATTTAAAAATCCTGACGTGCGTTGCGAGTTGCATTTTACATGATTATTTAGCTGCGTTTTTTAAACAAATTCTTCATATTTTTAAAGTCATATCACGTCTTCGTGAAATTCTTTTTCTTTAGAGACCTCATTTATTAAGATTGATTGCGTGTGAGAGCAGCAAAGGGAAGGTATACTACTGAAATAATATAGACAATGAAAGGTTTAGTATTCTCTGCCTTTACATTTCACTACAGTGTTCTGAGTCTGGTCTTAGAATTAAATTACTAACGCATTTTCCTCAGAATTGTAGCAAGAATTTGGATGCAACGTCAAACTAGGCTTTTTATTTAATTGTTTCCTTGAAGAATGGGGAGTTTCATTACTTCTTCTTAGTTTAAAGTACTTGTCCAAATACGTATCGTATTTTTGTAAGTAACAATGAGAACACTTTGAACCCAAAGAGTTTTCAAGAGAGGCAGTTGACTATAAAATGGCAACGGATATTTGTTGAAGTGGAAATGTTACTTTACAAGGAGCGGAACTATAACCCTTTGTGAATTGCTCAACTTTCTTGCATTTCAAATTATCAGTTAGCAGATCTACCGGTATCTCTAGGGTGACTAGTGTTGACGCTTAGCACTAGCTTGGGGGGAAAGTAGGTCTACATGACGCGCAACGCTATGCCTTAGGCCATGTAAGGCCAGCGGAAGCTACGCTCCAAGTGACAACAGCCGACTAACTCGCGGAATGGGTATGTCCAAAGCGCTCCCGCCCATGAATACACAAGAAAGAGGGTCACAACCCTTCGGTAATGGAACGTTTTTCGTGTTTAAAAAATTGAAAATATTTTACGATTTCATCAGAGAATGGGAAAACAGGGCCTAGCAGCTACACCCTAATCAGGGTAAGTAACGAGGCACCCAAATTAGGTCAAAAAATGAAAGTGTTAAGGCGTCAAACTCAGATATGTGGTCATGCGAAAGGTCGAAATAAAATGTTCCCCTAAATGAAGAGACCACAATGTGGAAAACAGTCATGTTTTTTAAAAGACCCATATTCAAACAAGTCCGCATCCCGGCTAAGAACAAATATAAATTTGCAAACCGAGCACATAAGCGTATCATCCAAGAAAGTAAGGCACTAACGGGCGGCTAGGAATGTGGGAAGGCGAAGGGATGGAAATGAAGAGCAATAGTTGCTGTCGCGAATCCGTAGCATTAAGTGAAGGTATGGGTCAGGACAAGAGGGCAGAGAAGGCAGGAGGGTGAATGCTGAAACAGAATACAGTGCGAGGGTGTACAGAATGTTAAGACCAAGGCCATCTCACTATTTACATATTTCCTTGGTTTAACTTTACTAGTTGGGACCATTTATATATATCAACAAGACCTTTTCTTTGTACGATCGTATTTGTTTGTGATAAACGAAATGGAAGGATATTCAAACAAAAGAAGATTTTAACAACAAAGTATTCAAATAGCTCCGGGAAGACTTCGCCTTTACAGGGATTCGAATTATGATAAATCATTAAGACATAACGGGAATTATTATTACGGTTATTACTATTATTATTAAGCGAATGCAGATTCAAAAAACAATTTTAGATGAATTGGAGAAACGAAGGCTGAAATGGTTCGGTTATGTGAAATAGCTTTATTGTGGAAGATGAGAGGTTTGTGAGTGGTTTCCTTTAGACAAAAGGAAAAGACGCAGACCCAGAGACAAATGGCAAAATCAGGTTTTTAAAGATATGCAAAGAAGAACATTCACCTGAACATCCTTTATGAATTGCTCAACATAGATTTTATTATTATTTTTCCATTACATCACGACTAAAGATGTTATGAGTCGCCTAAATATAAAATCTACTCCAGGTTGCAACCAGCTACCTAAGGAGCAGATCCGGTGACTATCAGTGCCTCTACAATACTTTACGCAAAATGTGGGCTGTTCCAAATAAAGCAATTTCTTGCACTTCCCAGTCTTTTGAATTACCGGGGAGTTTAGACAAGTTCTTACTCAAATTTGGCGGAACAAATCCCAGAGTCCGATAACTATCGGGACGACCTGTGCTTTTACGCCCACATTCGGCTGATCTCGATTTCCAAACTCTTGTATTTAATTATTATTATTATTATTATTATTATTATTATTATTGAAAAAAGTTGTATATCTTCTAAATGAAACTGATGATTTACAAAATATTTAATTTTCTTTCTAGTTTCATAATTTGTATAATATCTAGACCCACATAAAGAGCGATAACAAAATGACAATCATTGTAAATAAATAGAGACAACGAGAAACCCTTTGAAACATAAGAAACACTTTTCGATATTATTTACAAAACATTTGTTGTTAATATACATTCATAAAACAATTACGTGCGACGTCAATTAATTGTATTGAAAGCCCATCTTTAAATAACCTTCTAAACCCCTTTATTTCTTTTGAAACTGCATAACTTATTCTTCTTATAGAAAAATAATGTTCATTTGTGTTTTCTTGTAAGCAGATGTTGTCACCACACTTGGTTGACGAATCCCTCATGAAAGATC
>JAHLJT010009391.1:0-12697 GCA_031308135.1 Acheta domesticus | reverse complement strand
ATGCGCAACTCAAAAATACCCAAATTTACGTCGTGTTTCTTTCACGATCGTTGTAATATCAATGCGCAGTTTGAACGCGAAGTGGAGCAGTATGGGTTTGGAAAAGTTAAAAAATTTGCGAGAAATGTTGAAAGGTGAAAAAGGTCATGCGGTTCCAAGAGTTTGTTACGAACGTATCCTCATTATGATCTATATGAGTATGAATTGAAATTGATGTTTAAAGGACCGAATTTATCTCTCGTACTTACGATGCTATTTTGCTTCTGAGATCACTATTCGGGCTTTAATCCAATAAAAACAATAGGTAGGCCAAACAATACGCCAAAAATATTCAAAAGCTTCCTTAAAAAATGCAACCATATAATATGCGTATTTTATTTTGTGTCACTGATGTATTAAATGAACTTAAAAGGGGTTTTATATCAATAATGAGAAATGTCGTGAATAAAAAATGTATTTCATCATTCCCTTTCTTAAATAAAATTACTTTAATTAAAAACGGTGACTTACAATGTCACCAACTGTATTTCAGACTTCTTCTGAAAAGGTATACATGTATTTTCTAAAATATAGAAGATAGCTAATTGTATCTAATATTAAGAAAATGCTTTAAACGTATTACACAAAATAATAATATATCCATATAACGACGGAACTAAAAAAGGATACGGGAGAGATACGTAGTTTTTCCCTTTTATTAATTGGGAATCATTTTTCAAAGACTCTCTATTAAATTACATCAATGAGACTACTGTCATATTATGTTGTGTTATTTATGATATTTCTTACCCCAAGAATAATGTAAAATGAATACAATATGCCAAAGTGACATGTCACATGTAAATTTAGTCAATGTTTTCTCAGAAGAAACTAAAATCAAACGAATAGAAAAGTACTTGTGTAACCGGAGAAATTCTTTGAAGGAAATTATACAACAAATTCTTTGAAGAAAATGATATTATACAACACATCACCCTTAAACATGATAGGTATGGAGATCATAATTTCACTCCTCGACAAAAGTGATTCATATCGCCCGACGATGTGAGCTAAACGGCCACCTGTAAGGTGATGTCAGTCATTCTCAGAGACTTTATCGTGTCCACGAGCGCTTCCCATTAAACACGTTCCACTGAAAATCACCCTGCAGCCACGTCGATCGAAACGTCCGTCAGGTTCAATTTCTCTCCGGTTCACGTTCCCTCAGGTCAGAATATGATTTCCACCTGTAAGCGAAGCAGACAGGTGAAGGACATCGTTTTTATTCGCAATTTCGTAAGTGGACGATCCCGAGTGCAATGCAGTTACATACGTTTAATATCACAAATTTGCTTGGCTTGTAAAATAATTTTGATTATATGAATGATACTATTAGCATTTGCATATTACAGGGTGTAATATTAGCATTTGCATATCAATACTAATGCAAATTGTAGTGTGTAATATCTCGATTCACACACGCGCAGGCACACGCATGATCACGAATATCTATTATTTCATTGTATCTCAAATAGCACATCATCATGAGAATTCCAGGGTTGAGTTATAATTAGAAGTCGTATTGATGTTCAAATCTTAACTAAAAATTTTGAAAACTAATCATTATTTACCCAATGAACTAGTGGCGAAAACCGACTCTACTCTTTAAATAGCGTTTTTTTGTTTTAAAGTGTTATTTTACAAACGAAATAAAGTTCACTCACATCCCATTTCTGCTTTCATTTTACTTAATCTAAATATGGAAAAGAGAAAGAAAAAAAGTACAACGAATATTGCATCCCCGCAAAAACAATTTATTTTCAGCAAAGACAGAATTGGTATTTTACAGTGGAAAAAAAATCTCTGTAGAATTTGTGTCTGGTCACACTAGGCCTGGTTTTGTCATATTTTGCTCGAATTATAAGGAGACGTAAAATAAGAACGGAAGAGAGCAATTATAATTCAAACAGATTTTCAATTGATGTAAAAGTTCAAAAAGATCCAAAAAGATTTCGGACAGTCATATTTATAACATTAACAACTTAGCCTTGCAAAAGAATTTCAAGATTTTCAATTGCTCATAGAAATAGTTCACATTTTATTATAATTTTCCACTGCAAAACGTATCTTTGTCAAATTTTGGTTTCATTATCCATTTTTAATTCACTACATTTTGTCAATTTTTTAAACAACCAATAGAAAACATGAGACAACTTAACATCATAAAAATCATGGGTTTCTCTTGACACATTGCCTGTCCGTTAATCCCCTCTAGAGACAGATACATCTTTACAATGGGCGATATGGTCCGATTTACGAAAGAATGAATATTCGTTCCCTTAAAGGATGATTTTACTCGGAGAAGTATTATTTACCCAAGGTTGATTTTGATCTTTCGTTTCATAGTTTGTGCATTTTAGTCTTGATTTGCGGGATTAACTGGTAGAGAAAAACAAATACTAAAAAGAAATACACAAGCAGCAAATGGAACACTAATACAGAGCATATTGTCGTATTGAGAAGATTATTTATTTATTCTTTTGCATTACTTTTACTTTTATTACGAGTTTACTTTTTAACGTGTTATTTTATGCAGGAAGACATTTCATTCCTAAGATAGATGAAGGTGGAGAGAATATAGAGAAAGGAGATGAAGATAATAGAAGATTAGATTATAAAAAGGAAGATGAACATCAGAGATAGAGGGAAGATGAAGACAAGAAAATAAAGAGAAGAGAAGATTGTACAAGATGAAGAGGAGAGAAGAGATGGAGAGGAAAAATAATGGAAGATAAGAAAGAAATGAACATTACATTAAAATATATGTATTTCTTTTCTAATTATCAGTTTTATAGAAAACATTTTTGTAAGATACGTTTTATGAAACAACCAGAATAAAATGAAAAGAACAATGCAGTGGCCGGATCGTTTACCAGCCTCTCTCTTTGACAGGGAGAGAGCAGAATCTTCAAAACGCAGGGCAAAGATAGCACGCGTTGGATCCTTGTGATAAGGCGCATGTTTGCGGCGGATGGCACAATAATGTGTTTATACTATCGAAAAAACTTTTTACAGCTCCTGTCACCTTACGACTCTATAATCAAATTTCTTTGATTTACTATTTTTATTGAATTGTATCGCGTATTGCAGGATAGCAGAAGTTCAGAATGGAAGAACAAATGAACTCAATTTTTTCACATTTCCTTTGCATTGGAGATTTCGTGGAGTACATTAATTTAGAAACATTAATTAAGAACTTTTATTGGCCAGAATTTGTTCCTCTCGTCTATGCTTCGAGTATTTCTTAGGATATCTCAATAATAGATGGACATCTCTAATTATGAATGTGAAGGGCAAATGATAAACTGACAAGGATTGGCATGCTTTGACTTAGGAAATGGGACTTAGAGCCGGAGAGAATCGAACACGGATATATTTGCTATTCTCATTTTAAATTTGAAATGTTAATATGTCTGTTTCATATTTCCAAATTTCTTATCGTTTTTAACGAACGTCTTATTGTTTCATTTTTTCGTCGAAGGCACTAGAAAGTGAAATGAACAACACAGCATCAGAACAATCACTCGTCTCGCTTGACGCTGCCTTCATGCCTCCACGTTTATCTCCCTTCCCGCTCCTCCGGGCGAGAGGATGGTCCTCGGGGAGCAGGACCGCGTCGCACGCGATGGTCCCCTGCGATAAGGCGCGCGTTCACGACGGATGGCACGATAATATATTTGTGCTATCGAAGATCTTAATCGCGTCCCCGGCAGCAGGCAGGGCTACCGTACGCGATACGCATCGCGCACGGCCGCTTCGTGTTTTTACGAGGTCGCCCGGGCCGAGCCTCGCGCGGCGCGGCGCGTCTCGCCAGAGCGGGGGCTCTTGTCGTGTGAGGACGCGACGCCGCCGACTGAGCTTTGCCGTGCCGCAGGTACACAATGTTCGCTTTCGGATGGGACTTTTTATTTTGTTTCATATAAACCAGTGGTGTCAAGGTCTTCTACTGGTGGCAGTGGCAGGCGTCGTGGCACCGTGGCATGCCACGAGCTTCTTTGCACCACTAGCGTCGGGAAAGTGAACTATTAGTAACCCCGCCGCTTTACAAAAGGGATGGCGTTGTCTCCGGTGGTAGGGTAATGAACTGCGTGATTGGGCGATTTCGTTATGGCACTCGTGCCGCGGACTCCTGCTCGTGGCATCGACCTTGACAACACTGGTATAAATAGTAAACCAGGTTGTTCCAACTGATCCGTGAAGGGTGTGAGCGCCCATTGCTGTTGGCACTTTGACTACACGTGGGTAAGAGCATTTAGGGGTGCGTTTGGTATTAATCGTACTGTAGTGAAACCACTCTTACGCGGTTTACTACTTTTTCCACGGAAATAGGTCGTTCGAGGTGAACGCTTAATTGAGGAGCCTGGATTTACTGTACACTATTACAAACATTCTTACCGTGAAACAACATTTTCTTTCGCAACACATTTCATTCATATTTGTGGGTGAAATGTCGCAGAGACGTATTGGATCGGAGGCAATACAAGTACCGTTTAAGAGTTGTTCAGCATATCCAACATTCAAGATTGACTTGAAAGCACGTGCCACTCAAAACGACCGTGATTTACCGGATCAATATCTTGCGCGCGGGAAGGCTGCCTTTCCACATGTCGGCCGCTTCTCCTACCGTTAAGCACAATTCCGTAGTGCTCTTGCAGTCCAATTAAGTAACTGCAACAAATCGGCTATAAAACAGACTGTAGCAGGTAGCTCCAACAATGCTCCTGCGCTCACGAACGCGACAACAATGAAGTACACGACGAACAGCAAAATTAATTCGGAGTTGTTAATTTGTGAGTTAATTAATAAAAGCACAACAATTATAAACCGCGTAACGTACTCTAAAATCTAGATACTAATAATCTAATTTTGACATCACCCTTGTAGCTAGGTATCACTGCGTCACCAAACAAATATCCAAATCCGTACGTGCAATCTGCCCTCCGCCATAACGGCATTCCTCGTGCAGCGCATGTGTAAATCTATATCGATCCATGCGCTCGCTGTGCTCTCACTGTGCGCTCGCTGTGCTCTAGCACTATAAGTTAGCTGCATATTTGGACAATAAAAATTGTAAGAGCATAGGTAGCGCCAACAAGGTTCCAGCAAGCACGATCGCTTCTACAGAGTCCGCGAAACGTAAAATAAAAAGTAATTTAGGTACTAATGATCAAATTTTGGAATCATCCTCGTAACTAGGTATCATTCCATCCAAGAAAAAAATTGGAATCCGTGCTCGCAATCTGCCTTCCGTCATAACTACCTCTTTCCCTGCATCAAGGCAAAAATCTACCTCTATCCACGATCCACGATTTTCGACACTAGCTACATAGGCAGGTCGAATTCTGCCGCTGTCTGGCGGCGAATTCTAACTACCGGCAGCTCTGATCGGCAGTTCGTGTTTGTTTGTTTTTTCGATCAACACCAGGCGAATGCCGGAACAGCACACTGACAAACGGATCACGGACTGCGCGCGATCTTCCCTTCCTCTTCCTTGTCCTATCATCACCCCTTACTTACACATACTTACAATTACATGCACAACTCTTTCACATATGCTAGGGCACCAGTCAGGAGCTTAGAAATTGTCCCGGCTGGGGCGATAGTGGGAGATACCTGGCTGAGAAAAACACCAGCCGATCTGTAGTCGGCGTCGGATCTCCCCAAGGGGAAGATTACCACCATCTCCCGAGAGAGAAATGCATTACACTTACAGGGCTAATGACGATAGCAGTTGATGCCCTCGGAATTGGCAAGAAAAGTTGTAAACAGATGCTAACATATAGCTCCTACAATGCGCCTGCGTGGACGAGCGCAACAACAATTAGTGCCTGCGACGTACAGTAAAAATTAAGTCAAACACTAATGACAAAGTTCGGAATCATTCTTGCAGCTAGGCATCACTACTTCTCCAAACAAAACACCGAATCCCCAGGAAAAACCTGCCTTCCGCCACCAAGGCCGCTCGTGCTGCTGCGTAGGCGGAAACCTATCTCGGCCCGCGCGCTCGCACGTGGAAGCGCGTCGATGAGGACGGAGGAGGACGGTCCGAGAGAGGACGGCTGATGGCTGCGAGGACGCGCGGCAGGGCTCCGCTTTACGACGGACCGTTGAAACCGGCGCGGCGCGGCGCGGCGTCGGCGGGAGGCACCCGTGGAGGACGGGGAGGACGGGGAGGAAGTCGCTGAGCTCGTAAGATTTGCATGGCGAGGACGAGGACGGGGGGCGAGGACGCGCTGGCCCCGGCGATGCTGATCGCCCCGCGGAGGGAACGGCTCCTCGGATGGAACGGTTAGGGCGCGGAGGGCCTTCGGAATGGGATTCGGAATGTGCGGCGGGAGGCGGAACAGGAAGCGGGGGATTATTCAGGAAACGGGATAACGGAAGGAAGGGAATTCGGAAATGATAATGGGAGATGATAGCTGCGATTCAAATGAAATAGGCAGACTGGAATAGTAAAAGCCTTCACGGAAAATGTGCTAAAACCGGAGGATTTAAACATATAATAAAACATTTTTATACAAGGTAAAATATTTTAATGCTCAGAATAGTGCTCAAATCGTATGTGACGGTAAATAAAATGATCGTCATGACAATTTGAAACGTTATTGTGTGGGACTACTTTTTTTCATTACGTGACAAAGCGGAAGCATAGAAAATAGATAATTAATTGATAAAAAAGCTTTTAATGATGAACATTTGATGAAAGTTACGATTAAAATAAACGGGACGTTCAAAAAAATCGTTACTGAAGAAATGTGGCAAAATAAGAGATTGCCATTTCAATTTTAAAACATTTTTGTTTAAAATCCAGTTTTTGGTAGACGTTTGGTTAAATTACCGCAATAAATACACAAAATTATGCAGTATCAAAAAGATTCTGCAATGATTATTTATTTTTCTATTTAATCTTTTATAATATTTTTGTTATTCATAACAAAGTAACACTTCGAAATCTAATGTAAACTACGCTAAAATATAAATTTAAAAATTAAATTGTTGGCAGAAAAACACGCTTTCAGGTTTGTTGCTAAATTACAAAACCTAACGTATTTCCTTTTAATAAAAAATGTGTCATCTGATTTCGGAATCAGCTACTTAACAATAGCGGAAACGTCTCGAAAGTTCAAGCTTTGCATTTCATGTTTGCCTTTAGCAAAATATCTGATAAAAAATAGCTATTCAATGCCACTGTCGCCGAACAGCGCAAGACTTGAGGAAGGCCTTGACGACATCCAAGAGGTCAGAAAATGTCGGCGACCGAGCAGAGCGAGTCGGACTGAGTGGTGGCTTTGCTACTTTAAAGTGAAACATGTAGAGCCATTTCAAGGCCCATTCTTTGTAATAATTTCTTTATAATTTTGAGGTAATTTTGTGCATTTCAAATACACGCCAAACGAATTGACGTGCAACTGTGGTATTTCTTAAAATATAAGACTTTGCAAGCTTTCTTTATAACCAGAACTGTGAGCTATTTTTGTCCATTTGTAAGTAAAATTAATGTTCGTGCTTCTACAATTTTCCTAAAAGGGGAACTTTGCTGGCTTTTTTTATAAATAGAATTGTATACTTTTATTGATAAAAAAGATTCCAATTATTATAGACAATCAGGATATAATTGGGAAACAGTCACATTAATCCGAATTATATCCTAATTGTCTATAAATAATTGGAATCTTTTTATCAATAAAAGTATGACAATCATTAAAATTGTAGTAAAGAATTGTACGCTATTTCTGTTCATTTCAAATATACTTATAATTAATGTTTGTGTTCTCACAATGTTACCTAAAACGGAAGGCATCGCTGACTTTCTTTATAAATAGAATGCTGTTCTAATTTTTACGTAAAACACAGGAAGATGAAGGTGTGGCCAGAGGCGGCGGAGCGGGCAGCGGGCGGACGGCACGAGCGAGCGCAGCAGGCAGCGGGCGCGGGCCGCGCGTCGGATGGGCAGCCGCCCCGACGCGACGCGACGCCTCCATTCGGCGCTAAATATGCATGAAGGCGGCGCGGGCGCGGCGCGGGGCGGTGCGGGGCGGCCTGGCGCGCGAGAGTGCGAGTGGGCGCGTGGGCGCGTGGGCGAGTGGGCGGGCGCGTGGGCTGAGAGCGCCGCGTCGGCAAGGCCGTCTGGGCCGGGCGACTGCGCCAGGTGCAGTGGGATGGATGGCCAATGTGGGAGATTATTTGGAGAAACGTAGCAATTTAAAACACTGTTTTTTCTTTTTTTTTGGTTAATTAAGGTCGCATTAACTACTAGGTCGTTAGCGACCACTATTGGATGTAACATTATGGTACGAAGATGAAACGAGATGGTGTTGATAGGGGGTGAAAGGACGAACACATACAACCATGCCCGAGGCGGGACTGGAACCCGCGACCCCTCGGTCCGAGATCACTTCGGCACTACTGACTTGGCGATCTCGGCCACGGGGCCGACTAACATTCTTCCTTCCTATAATTGGATTAAAACAGAATGTCAGTTGACGTAAATGAGCTGTCACGGTGTCATCCTATCGGAAGGTTGAACGGCACCATAGCGACATCACTGTAGTGACGGGAAAGCTCCTTATTGAATGACTCCGTAAGTGCTGATGAGCTGTCAAATGAAACTCCAAATAAATCGCAGTACAGATGCCTATGTTTGTCTATACAAATTCTTTGATTTTTCTCTTGGACAGTTAATACATTTCATTATCTTGCCGACATTTGGGAACTTCGTTGTTTCTCTCCGCAACGCTACAGATAACTCAAAAAATGGATATTAAAGAGTAATTTTTAAATTAATTCTAATAAATATTCTCTGACACGAAGGAAATATGTTGCTAACGCATTTTACAGTAATATACAGTGTGTTAACGCCACATGTTTTCCAAACGTCTCTACCACACGAACCACATCTCTTCAAAACTATGCTCCCGTATGTTGTTTATATTGTATATTCACTCTTTGGATCACAACATCACTTTACATGTTTTCATTTTACATTGCCCTCCCCGACATCTAGCATACAGGTTCCGGAGACAAAACCCCACCCCACATCCTCTTACATTATCAATTCTCGTTTTCGGTTTAGTACCCGCCCCCCTCATCGGCTTGCGAAAATAGCTCCTTGGCCCATCTCACACTTCCGTTTAGAGATTGCGAGGAGCTGTCGAAATACTCCGTGGGCCATCTTGGCTAAGTAACCGATGTCGGGTAAAGGATTGGAAATATCTAGGCTCATGGTGATGCATGGTGATTTCCATAAAGCACACGACCGCAATTGATGCTTTCGGAGACGAGGAGCTGCTCTCAATAATATGTTTAGCACATTCGTAAAAAAGTTTTTTTGCACGCACGCTATAAATAAAATGGTTGTACTATCTTACTATTTTGATCCCATGAATTTAAGACAGTTACTTGTATTAAAAAAGATTAATAATCTATTATCACAGGCATCAGCATTGTCCTAATTTGTAAACGTTTCGACAAATGCTTTTCTCAAGTACTAGGGCAAACATAATTTATGACTCATGTGAGAGGTCAGCGTCAAATACACAATTTCATGAACATTAACACTGAAGGAAATCTGCTCTTTCCATAAACACTTATTGATGAACGAGGTCTTTAATTTCCCTCAATATTTATGTTCAAGAACTTTGTAAAATTGACTTTGTAAAACTGATGTCTGTGATATTCGTTTATTAATTGTTTTAAACAACTGTCTTAAATTCACGAGATCGGCATAGTATTATAAACTCTATTTGAGAGTTAAAACCTACTAATAATAAAAATGATTATAGCGGTCATAAGATCAACTATTTTTGACCGTGCATTTTTTTAACAGTTCCCACTGTATTACCGAGGGAATATACAAGGACGCACCTCTCATCGGAGGGCGGAAGGACAAGCCTCCGTGAAGGGCTAATTCCTCCGCGCTAGACGACGCGTCTTTTTAATACCCGTGCGTGATTATAGCGCGCTAAATGAAATTGTGAGCGCCTACGCACGCGGCTCCGCATTGATTTCTCCATCCGACCGTTTATGGGGCTATAAATTTCTTCGGTGTATTTCGATCGCATTACCGCACTGTAATCATCTCTGATTTAAGGACGTAGCCTTCTCTTAATCAAACACATTAGAATTTCAACGCAACAAAGAGGTATCTGGGGAGCGCTATCTGGTAGGACAGATCGGTTAATTCAGCTTGGGATAGCTGATGGGGCAGTGTTGAAGAGCGAAGATGATGCAATAATACACTCCGCATCTATTCAATTGAATTTTATTGAAATGGTCTTTAGTCAAGAGGTTGCAATGCGGTCTAAATAATATCGCCTTCTTCCTAACTCATTTAAATTTTTACGAGGTTTGAAGTGACTTATGACGTAAGAAGATTTCGTATAACCGCATGTTAATAATTATTATCTGCATTACCTCATCAGGACATCCGAGAACGTCTACAAAATCCCACATTTTTAGACACACTTTTCGGGTCTTCATTTATGGTCATGATTTGTTTACTTAAAGATAGTTCTTACAAGAATATCAGATAAATGTGTAATTAATTGCATATACTCATTATGCAATCATATTTCTTTAAATAACATTCTCTAATGTATCCATAATACTCGATCGAATGGTCACATAAAAACTTATGTTCTTTGTAGGTCAAATATTCAATGAAAAGAATGAGATGGTACTCGGCATCTTCACTAGTTTTAAAGACGGTACGAAATAAATTCTATTACCATACGAAGAGATGAATATATTCTCCAGTCAAATGCAAATAATTGTAGAATAAAATAATACGGATACTTGTAACTTATTGTAGATATACGAGTAGTACATTTTCATTAATTATTTAATGTATCTGAATTTCTTAAGGATGTTTCTTAAAAAAATATTTATAATTATTCTGAGAAATGGAGCTGAAATGTTCTAAAGTGCTCAACTATTCCACAAGGAACAGACTCAAATACTGAATTTTGTACATTTCTCATGCTTATCTTTATTAAAGTGTGAGAAACTTCTGGGATTGTTTCTCTATACTTTTCTTTCAATTAATTCTATGTAATCAGTCGGTTCCATCATCTATCGGGAAAGCTCTTTGGCGTCTTAATTACATCTGTGTTTAAATTATTTCATCACTAAAGATTATTAATTTTATTAATACCATTATTATTTCAATTAAACATACAAACATAAAGTGCAAGTGAACATCGTTCACCTGGTTCCAGGTCTGGAGAATGTCGCTCAGTGACCACAACTTGATTAAAACATGGAGCGCCGACTCGCCATTAAGTCGTCCGGCTAATAGCCATCATTACGGCCGCCAACACGCTACGGTAATTGCAGGAGCAAACTCCGAATTTAGCGACGGCCGATGTCCCCGCGACAGTGGACAGAGTCCCCAATTCTTAGGCGGGCCTTTTTCCTACTTTCGCCTCGCGCGTACACTCTTTAGGAAAAAAAAAAGGTGCACTCGTTACTAGACCGCCTGCTCAACCATTCCAGATCCGGATCCTCATCCTAATATACCAGATTCAAAGAGCTCACTACTAAAAACGAGCAGGAAAATATTGTACATCATTTACAAAGGAATTATCTGAGAAACTGCAGACACTTCTTTCATTCGTCCATTTCATTCTTATTATTGGTATTCAAAAAAGTATTATTGGCAAGTAATACTTCAGCATTCAATTTTTTCACTCATTATTGATTGAATTTATATATGATGGGTATTTAGACAAAATTTGGCGTCTTTCATCTACAAAACGAAAAAAATTTCCTAAACGATAATCAGTTTCTTTCCATGTCATTTATTAGTAATTCCTTTATAGTATTTGTCAGAACTCTAAATTGCACATACGACAATATTCGTGATACCTGTCAAAGAACTAGTCCCTTGGTTCAGTTTTACAGCAAACACAGACATTTTCTCTTTCAGATTCCAATATTTATTTAGTAATAACAAATATTCAACGTCGAGTCACAATATTGTGTATCTGCTGTAAGAAATTTAGAAATAAATAAAATAACAAAATTAAAATAAGGTTCAGCGCCCACTAAACTACTTGTACATTATATTTACGCGAGAGGTTAAAGTATTTGAACGAAAGCTTGATTTTTAAAATGTACAAATCAACATTACATTATTCATATTCGCGTTGCAAAATTTCTACTTTAGAAAACGATTATCCAACTTCAGGGTCTACTTCGGTATTAACTGAACTGTACAACCATTTTATTTCTCACCGACTGTATTTAAACCGGTTTGTCCGAATTTTGAGAAAACATTAACAATTTTAATAAATGACTGTCAAAACTGCAGGGCCAATTCCAATGTAATATCCAAGACCCCCTCCGTTTAATATCCAAGCGCATATGAAAAGGACTAAGAAATTTCAAGATTTATGTTTCCCACAGGAAGCCAGACTGATTATTACTGAACAAATATGGATGCATTCCCATATTCGGAGTATGGTCCAATATCTCAGAGAATCACTACTATCCTCGAGTTTGAACGAAACCAATATAATGAGAGATCGAATTTCCGAGGATTACATTTATAGAGAAAATTGTAATTATTAATTTATCACATTAATTACACGAAACGAAAAAATCTTTCAAAATTCTTTTAGAAACCCGTCAGGTTACTTACGAAATCGGAAATTCGCCA
>JAHLJT010009390.1:0-29081 GCA_031308135.1 Acheta domesticus | reverse complement strand
GAGCTGCATATTTAGCGGCAACTTTGTGCGGACAACCACCGCCTGCTTTACCCGGCCTCTCCCGCGGTCTTACCAGAGGAATATAGGATTTAAGCACGATTTTAGATGAAGATTAGAACCAATGCAAGACATGAATTCACCCGGGCGAGAAGCGTACAATGCTTTAGCGATCTCGACTACATCGACATCTGGAAATGCCAAATCTTGCTTATTACGAGTATGTTTTATTTAGGATGTCTTCCTCTATTGAAGAAATAAAATTGGTAAATTAGTGCAAAAGGAGCAAATGTGACCTGACAAGAAATGTGGTTACATATAAGAGCCGTTGAGATGAAAAGTGGTGTAAGTCAAAGTATGGAAGATTTGAGTTAGATGTATTCGTAGATGGTGTGAACACCCTTCCATCACCATGACGTTTGACTCATACCATCATAAAATGGTATGAGTCAAACGTCAATATTTCTTAGCTAGAGGCCAGCATAATGCAGAAGCAGTCAACAATTGCTCATGCCCCTACATGCCCCTAGTTCCCAAGAAATAGCTTTTTGTTTATCTGCACCCATCACAGAAGAAACATCTCGGAAAAAAATATTTAATCGATTTTAGTGATACGTGCACAGGTCAAAATCACAACTTCAATTAGTGGTGCTACAAAAAGGAACAGACTTTCCCGTATTAGTTTTCTATTTCCTTTGGTCTCGGCTAGCTATTCGTACTTGCCATATGCTCTTGACAGCTGTCATCTATCGCCACTCAAAGTAAATTTTTTAACATTTTCTTAATTTTTCGAATTTCCAAATGGTAGAACGGAAATATTTTGTATGAATATTAAAGAACAGTAAAACCCGTGGCAATTACCTAAATAGCAATTTTCTTTGAAAAATTTGGAGCCGATTTTAAGAAAATGGCGTTTCAGCGCTAATGTAAACTCGAAATTTCAAACTCTTTTTCACAGACTTTTCTTTAGTTTTCGAAAAACTTCATTAGAAATCATTTCAAGTACATCAACTCACAAACACAACAGTGTTTACATTTTGCCGGAAATGTGCGTATTAACGGTGTGAGAGATTTTTTAATAAAATTACATCTGTGTAATTTTTTGTAAACAAATACCCGAAATGAATTTACGTCATATTAAAGAGTGTAATTAGCACTATCCGTTTGAAAAGTTTGAAAAGAATATTTCGAGCCATTACGAGAAAATGCGTTTTGAAAATGCGGAATTTTGATCTAGTTTTCACAAAAAACGGTTCAGTTTTCGAGGGATCTTACACGCAGCACACATAAAATACTAGTCATGCTACACCATCAATACTTTTTTGGATTATGTGTAACTTTTGCAACTTTTGTTGGAAATGTGATGGTGATATGTTACGCATTTTAACTAGCATCTGTTTACTTTTCATTAACATTAAACTTACGTTGTTGAATTATTCCTATTTTATATTCATGATTCTCATAACAAGTATTTACAATCAAGACAAGTTTCCAGCACCGGACGAATTAGACGATGACAACAGCAAGTTCATCGCAATACTTATTCTATGAGATCGAGTGCTACTACCCACTGGGTAAAGCAGCTCTTGTCGACCTCTCCTCCTCCTCTCTTCCGTCGTCTAGCGCTTCTGGAAACAAAAGACGTCCGCTCCCACCTCCGGCCGGACAATTGGAAAAGTTGGGCCGTTTGCCGCCGAGTCTTTAAGATCGCCCAGGAGATCGCACGCTGCGTCTCGCCGAGCCGCCCCCGCGCCGCCCCACCCCTCTTCATCCCCCTCTCTGGCCACCCCTCGCCGCCCCACCCCTCCCTGCTCCGCCTCTCGCCGCCCCGCCCCTCGTCGCCGCGCCCCGCCTGGCCCCTCGCCGCCCTGCCTGGCCCCGCGCACCGTCCAGAATACTTAAATCTACTGCAAAGTTTATTCCTCGTGCGTTAGGTGCGCCGGCTGCGGCGGAGGGCCCTTGCTTCGAAGCTCCCCATTACAGGAGATTTCCGCCGCCGCTTAAGATGGAGGGCGCAGATAACCCGCCACTCGTCGGCGAGTGAGTGGTAACGGGCGCAGCACACTGGGGTTAGGGCGGATCGCACAAGCCGGATATCCCAAGGTGGGAATCGCCCGACTGCATCCCGCAGTCGGTTTCTTCTTGCCCCTACTTTCCAGCTAATTCTCGTACAGTCAAGCAAATTTCTCTACGCTCCTTTCATCATCTAGCGGAGAAAGAAGGTATCATTCGGGGTACGAAACAAGGGACTTAAATTTAACTCACAAGCTTCTTTTAGGATTGAGGATCTATTACATGCAGTAAGTCTACACCATGGGACAGACAGCTTTACTTCCCCTCCGAAGGAAGGCAGTTCGAAGTTTTTTTCTGTGGGATATCACAACCGCTCTTTACGGCGCCCTGCACTGTGCATGCAAGCACGGACCTGGCGGTCCTCGCCATCGAAAAGTGCGACTCGCTACTGAGGACGACTCGACGCTACCAAACGGAGTGGCCACACGACTGTGATTCCTGACACCAATTCGTTGCGGCGGTTACTGCGAGATGTGGCAGTCGTAACGGCCAGCACTGGGGCGCGCGATCGCCTGCCAAAGACACAAGGTGAATACAGTTCGTGGAATGGCGCTTACTACCGTTGCCGTTAGATCTGTTCGCTCTTTGCGTACATCCGTCTTTGAATCGTCCTCGTAGGTGTGCTGCAGATTCTGCACGCTGTTTATGCTCCCTTTCAGTGGCGTCAATAGCGGGCGACGGACAACGACAGGTACGATGGGGCGTACAGAGAGCGGAGGGTTTGAAATGTATAAGAAAGTTGAAAATGAAAAGGATGGCTTTTCGAAAGGAATTATTGCTCTTCATAAAAAATTGCATTAGTGTCTCTTACTGCATGATCCCCGACGGAGCTCTAGCAGGTGGTATTCCGGTAGGCTCTACCAGGCCCACTGGACGCGCATAAAAAGGTTGTACTAGTGCAACGACGTGAACAGCAATGAAATACCGTGAGATATTCCATTTTGATGACACACACCCACGCGTCAAGAAAGAAAAAACGAAGTATATATATGCAATATCATGACTGAGCATGCTGACTTAAAACATTTGACCGAATCTTTGCTGATAACGAAATACTGATACAGCTAAAACACAACCTAACCTAACAAGACACAGTCTCCTTCTCTGAATTGTACACAATCGTTCATTCTTTGCCAATATTGTTTATTTCTCTTTGGCGTGGAACATAAATGATGATGTAAGTAAATCTCGTGAGTCTGCGCAACAATACGTTGTACACGGAAAGCGTAAATATTAGATGGAGGGAATCTAAGCCTTCTAAGTGTGCGTCACAAAGATGACCATCGGCCACCAAGGGCTGAAATACAGGTGGCATGGGTACGATACAGATGCATTGGTCACTCACTATCGTTCACTTGGACGAATAAAAATCTAATAGAATGTCTAAAAGTATCTTATCCTGTATATTACGGTATATAGAAATATTTCTTGAGGCTTAGAACTCAACATTTTAAGTTTGAAAGCCCTAAAACGCCTCGTTTAGGAGTTATTTAACAAGCTGAACCCGTGCGAGTACATCGCACAGCAGTAAGTACTGTAGGAAAGTGAGGACAAAAATGCTGCATTTCCACAACAATGATTAAGTTTCATATTTACCAAGATCTTTAAGGCCGGCACACAGTACAGTTTTCGTGCAGTTTGGATCAACAGGACACGTGTAGACAGGCTGCACGATTCTTGTCTGAAAACTTTAGACCATGTTCATAATTTTTCATGCATAAATCTTAGCTTGACTCAAGTGTCTCTAGCGGCAAATCGTTCACTAACGTATTTGTTTACCCACGCGATGGTAATCAACCATTTCGACTTTGTGGTTATGTGTGTCAAAGTGCGATTGTGTCAAGTAATATTATGATAAACTACCTCTCTCCCCCATTCCGTCTTCCTATTTTTCTTCTCTATGATCCTCACGGTTATTGACACTTTATAAAGATCACAGCAAGAACGCACACACAGAAATACTGGCACTGAAAGTTGGGTATCAAGAATCGATGTTTAAAAACTATGATATTTTTATAAAAACTTCAATGTTTTGAAATCAATGTCGCATCCCTAATGTGCACCAGCCCCGTTTAGGCGCAATTCAGTTGTTTCCCGGTAGACCCCAGCAGAATCTGTGGCGATTCGTACACAAAGTACAGAAAACGTACACCAAGTATGCACGACTTTGTGCTTTTATACTTCTAGTTTGAGATCTGATGTTTCTGTACAGAAACTGTTTGAGACTATGCATGAAAACTATATTGTGTTATAGAATTAATAATATGATTTACTCATGTTGTGCACGAAAAAGACGCTATGACTTTTAGAACATGACATCCTATATAGAAGTCTACAACTAATATTACTCACTTCTCAAGGTAAATTTGAACAAACTAACAAATGGTTAATGAAATATGTGGTGTAGAGAAAATACTAAACAATTAAACTCACGGTCAACGTCGTTGTTGTTTATTGGAAAATTTTGGTGTAATTCTAAAACCCGCCCAAAAACTGCCTCATGATTTGATGCACTTCCGCTCATTGGGTGATATTCCGCGAAGTCAATTATTGTTCTACGAGAGAGACAGAGCCGTTTTCCAGCCCAAAAAGCGGAATTCCGCCCAAGCTGACAACCCTGCGTCGAAAATGCCGTTCCTCTGGCAACATTGTTCCGGTACCCTCACAAACAAAAATAGCAAAGAACACGAAGAAAAAACACTTCGCAACACCGATTTCGACCAACTTTCCTAAACTCAAAATTTAATAATTCTGCACTTAACTGTATCTTTTACGAATGTAATGAAATTATAATTAAAAAACAATAAAATATTATAAACCCTACTTTGTATTTCCTTTTAAATCATTTCATTCACATGGAGCCAGTTCTACCATCATTACTGTTCATAGGTAGTATGATTACTAAATTATGATATAAGTATTATAACTATTTCTATTAAATTAATAATTATTTTGGGGTGCGTTCCGACACCGAAAATTCTATAAATCAAACACTGATAGAACTTACCATCTAAGTACTATCAACTAACAACTTACAGAACATTAATCACACAAATAATTTAGCTTACAACAAAATAAAATGACATACACCTCGTCTCTGTTTCATCAATAATAGTATTATCGAATCAATATCATTAACCAACATGTCCATCAATAAATTTTACCTGTCAGTTCAAAATGACAAAAATTTACAAACGTCCATTAGTCCAATTATGATTACTAATCGAAAACAAACAAACGAAATGTATATAAAGTACATGTTCTTGGGCTGTCCGGGATGAGCCGCGTCTCAGTCGGTTTTGCTGACATTTCGGCCATCTTGCTGTGGCCTTCTTCAGAGCTATACTGCTGCCGAGAGGCTAGCGTGTCGCATAGATATAGGACGGGGTGCAGGAGCTGATAGGTCGCAGCGGCGACCAATGGGAGGAGGGCAGGTGGCCCGCGATTGGCGGAGAAGGGAATGGAGCGATACTGGGAGACCTGATGATGTGGGGAGAGGGAGGGTGGTTGGAACGGGAAGAGGATAGAGAAATGAACAGGATAGACATCTGGAATTGCAACTGCGTGGTCGGAGACGGGAGAAAAAGCCGAAAGAAACCGGGCGAATAAGCAGCCACGTCATTGGCCGACCGTGGGGGTGTGTCTCCGTGGGGCGCGACCGTATTGGCGGGAGCGCCGACCCGCCTCCAGGTGTTGCTAAGGCGGAGCCCATCGTCTCTGTTGAGGTTTTCGGGCCTCCTGGAGATTTCCAAAGCCTCTTTGATCACACGAGGCCACCACCGGTCTTCAATAGATAGAGTGCGAGTCTCGTGGTAATTGACGAGGTGACCGGTTTCGGCGGCGTGTTGGGCTAAGGCCGACTTGTGGATGTTATGTAGCCGGTCATGTCGCATGTGTTCCCGCATCCGGAACACATGGCCTCCTTCATAACTTCAGAGACACATCATGTAAGATTTGCACTGACTTGTTTTATTTTTGTCCCTTTAGTTGCTTTCTTTACTTTCACCGTTCTAGTACAAGACTGTAATAAAAGTTTGTTTATATTGAATTTTTAATACTTATTCATTGGATTTAAACATTTTTTATTCTCCTTCATCTTTTCTTCCATAGGCTTTAGACGGTTTGTTAGATATGCAGTAAAGTACAAAAATATTAACTTTACTGTCATAAGTATCTACAATATTCTTCATTATGGTGGTAGTAACTTCTTACATAAAAAGAATTTTATTTGTAAGAATTATATTGGTAAAGAATTAGTTTCGATGTTTACTGCTCATCGAAAGAATTAGTTTCAAATTTTGAATCGTTTTGCAGAGAAAAGTATACTTTTATTCTTCCAATATGAGGTGCAGAAATGTCCAAATATAGTTAAAATATTAATTGGGAATATATTACATTTGCAACGAAATAAATCTCGCTTTCTTTCACAATAGTTTGGCATGGTAATCATTTTCATTTTGAATTGAGTATCCTTTTATCTCCGTCTCTGTCGTTTCGGTTGTAAACACAGACAGTTTACAGTGCTCCTGTAAACATCATTCTCAAATTGGTCGAGCTATAACATTAAAATTTCAGTGATGACATTAAACACCACAGTCTTTACGATAAAATAAATATTTGTTATCAATGTACGAGTAAAGATCTTGAAATGAACTACTTTTGTGGTAACTTATCTACACTCTACTTCATGCAATGTAATTGCACGGGTTCAGCTTGTATGTAACGAAGTTCATTAAATACTTACATTAGTAATAATGGCAATTTCATTGGTATTGACAATTGAATAGTTACCCCGAATACAGAAGACGAAAGTTGAGATTTCAGTGGAATAGTGACCTACTGAACGTAATACACAGCCCCCTCGATTCTGAGGAAGCACCGGGCCATTCCAAAGCATGTTATTCTTTAGATAAAGTTTTCCTATTGGTGACTAGTGATCTATCTGCAGCAAGATGTCGGATCGATGCATTTTATGAGCGTTAGTGCCTTGACTAAAATTTGATTTCAGAATGATTCCAGTTCATAATACATTGATGTTTTGTAAGTTTTTTACAGAAATAAATTAATCTGCACTGATAGAGGTTTTTTTCTATTTCCTGAAAACTTTTCTCTTGTGGGTTAGATCTCTATTCGGGGTAACTATTCAATAATTACCCGAATACAGATTACTTTTCTACAACTCTACTTCCATGCAATGTAATTGCACGGGTTCAGCATGGACTAATGGACGTTTGTAAATTTTGTCATTTTGAACTGACAGGTAAAATTTATTGATGGACATGTTGGTTAATGATATTGATCGATAATACTATTCTTGATGAAACAGAGAGAGGTGTATGTCATTTTATTTTGTTGTAAGCTAAATTATTTGTGTGATTAATGTTCTGTAAGTTGTTGGTTGACGAATGCACCCATCTTCCCGTTTCCATTGCAGGATGTCATAACTAGACATAGAATGTTTAGGCGCCTAAAATGGCACTGAGAATGGAGAAGAATAAGGAGAAAAAAGGCACTGTCAAAAATTACATTCGTAACAAAATTAAAAATTATTTGTAAAACTCCATTCATATTTACAATCTTCTTCATTTTATTCTTAATAGTTTCCATTGCAATATATTACCAGTAACGTTTCAAGGATTGCAATTTCAAATCTGGGTCGATTGGGAGACAAAATCAGTTTGATACAGTGAAGGATTTCTGAAATCCTACTGATGTGTCTGGCATATATTTTAGAAGTCCAAAATTAGCAACACTAAAACCTTCTGGGAATTTACATTTATTTCCAATCAAAAGGTGCCCTCGGTGTATTGTCAATCGATCATTTTCTCAGAACATGGCTAGTATTTATGAAATAGGGAATGGGGAAAAATACGTTGGTATACTTTCAGGAATTCTCTAGTATTTCAAAATACAAATACATGAATTGAAGGTTTCGTAATGAATGGTCAGATTGGACCATAGTCGATTTTTTGATATCTTGGCATTGTATATAAAAATAATACATAAAAGGCAAAACTTGCAATAATTCTAAAGAAAAGGCATTTTTGCTAAAATAAGCAAAAATAAGCATTATAAAACTCGGTCATTTGTCATCATTTGTCATGATTCGTGCGCATATATTATCAGCCTTCAAATAAGTTTGCTAGAAAAAACATAGGCATTCCCCTAAACATCCGGTGTCTTGTCATAACACAACGCAAAGCAATGTTCTCAAAGCTCCACCATCTTACTACCAATCTAAGCACTACCTATCTAAGCACTTCCTGCCAATTTGCCAAGATGCGCATGAATGCACCCATCTTCCCGTTTCCATTCTAGCCGGAATCAAACAACGCAAATTTCATAGCTTTTCATTAACAAAGGAAAGTTGCAATCTATTTAGTATATACTTTCCTCCACTCCTATTGTTTTCTCTTTTTTTGGTAACTTATTTGTTTAAAACCGTTTACTGAGAGGCGAATAGGAGGGACATCAAAATCAGCTTTTTTACAGAAATAATATATATGATATTGACAATGCTGTCAAGTGTTGCGGGTTGCATTTGAAATGAATATTTAGATGCCTTTTTTAAACCAATCCTTCATATTTTTATAGTGAAAATGCAATTCGCCACGTCTCCGTGAAGTACTCTTTCTTTAGAGACCTCATTTATAAAGACTGGTTGCGTGTAGAGACGCAAAGGAAAAGTATACTACTGAAATAATATAGGAGACGATATATAATATTTTTCACACAAAAATTGAAACAAATAATGTCTGATAATTATGTTAGGATTGAACATCTTCCGATTTCATTGGTAAACGATATTATTTGTGCGTCTCATTTGACTAACTAAACTATGGAAATCCACTTTTTTTCTGTTGCCACTTTCTGCTTTGTCTCATACGAAGCAGCATTCTTAAAAAGATTTAAACTGAATAATAACTGCCTTCTTTATAGATTTCGTTCCGCCAGCTTACTAATCGACTTTCCCTAATTTTCTTCGCAATAGGTCTGATTATCTCTTGCTTTTGTAGGCACAGCTCCTATCTGGGGTCGAGCTGCAGTTGGACGACGTAACTCACTGATTCGTCGCGCGATAGCAGCACATGCTGCACCTCTCGCGTCGCCAAGCGGATGTTCCGGAAACTAAATCATCTGGTAAGTTCTAGGATGTATAAATGCAAAAAGAAATCTGATTGAATTCCTATTCGAATGACAAAGATTATTATTTCTGAGACCTTTTCTAAGAACAGTTAGTTGCGAAAAAGTGACAAGGTAGAGGGAGACAGGGATTAGGAAGAAGAAGTTGGTGGGTTACAAAGATAAGTTGGCTGATAAGGATGGAAGCGTTGCTAAGAAACATGTGGAAGGGGGAATTAAAGATAACTGAGAACAGGGAAAAATCTAGAAGAGCGCGTGATAAACAACGGAGAGGAGAATTGACGGGATGGCAATGGGAGAGACATAGGGAAAAGACACAGAGATTTGGGAGTAAGAATGACATAAATTTCTCTTTAAGACGTAGTGTATGAGAATGTAAAATTATGATAACAACTGGCTACGTACATGTAAATTTCTCACATAGAATTTGAAACAAATAATAATATAATACTTTCAACATCCCTCGATTTTAAAAGACAGACTTTATTAGTTAGACAATTATATCATCTCTACCAAAAATATGGAAAAAGAGAAAGGAAAAGAAATAAGTTGACAAACGAGCTGGTGAATGAAAAAGTGTTGATGAGTTTAAAGATTGATGTTCTGGAGGAAATTAAGATCCTACTAACGGAATTTTTGACGAAGTAAAAATTATTTAATCATTTAAGAGATTTCAACTTTTCTATGAAGCTAATATAAAAAATTCTGCGACAATCGGGAGTGGAGCCCTATAATCTCCCGGTCAGAGGCACTGCAATGACATCAATTGATGCTTTGAGCAACCTAATCCGTCATGTTTGTTTGAGAGAGAGGAGTTCGAATTGCCAGTTTCTCCTCCAGAGCCGTGCATGGAATCAAGGTCGGAGTGGGCGAGGGGAGCGGCGGGCAGGTGGGCAGGCGGGCGAGTATGCGGACGGGCGAGTGGGCAGGCGGGCGAGTGGGCAGGCGGGCGAGTGGGCAGGCAGGCGAGTGGCAGGCAGGCGGGCGGCGGGCGGGTAGCCAGGCGAGCGAGAGGGCGGGCAGGAGGGCGAGAGGGCGGGATAGCAGGCGGGCGGGCGGCGAGCCCCCCCCCCCTCCATCCTCCCGCAGGTATTTGCTTCGGCCCTTGTCTCGTTATTACAGTTTGCTCTCGCACCGCGTGTTATCCGGTCACGAGCTGTCAGGGCGAGCGTAAGCTTCTTTTCGGCCGTAATTGTATTTGCTCTTTTCTCGCCCGACCTGCCGACCTCTCACCCTCTGCAGGCTCCTTCGAGAGACACCCTTATCTCTTTTCTCTCTACTCGTTTCTTGTATCTCCGTATCCACGTATCTTTTTGTTTAAGTTCCTGGATCTCACTTCTAATTTTTCAATAATTGAGAATATCAGTGGTATTAAAAGCTGAGAATTAATAACAACACTGTTGTAGAGTTAACGAATATTCAAAACATTTATTATAAATAATTGAAGATAATTGGTTGCAAATCTGCCATATAACAAATTATTTCAAATGCATTTTTTAGAATAACGAGGTTTTATAAAGACATTCTAATCACATTATTCAAGTTCCTATTTATTTATCTTAAAAGCATTACATTCTTGTAGTTTAGAATATTTCAAAATTTACAAGTCAATATTTAGAGGAATTTATTAATTTTCGAAAAATTGTCTTCAAAGAAACAACTTTCGAAAAACACTTATACTAATCTCTATGCAATAAATTCCATAAAAGTATATTTTGTGATCTTTGCTTTACAACTTCAAAATTACATTTCCATTATACAGAGTGTTTTTTTTATCGTTCGCCGAAGATTCCGGCCGCGTCTCCCGGGCAGTCGAGGGCTCATTCGCCCGGCAAACCGCTGACTCAACTCCCGTGCTATCCGAGAATTATCGCTGCGTCGCTTAACGTACCTTCAAGAAGATGCTGAAAGTGGTGTCCTTCGGCTCGAATGCATTCTTGGCACCTCCGAAACACATTCTGATTTGTACTTTGAAGTAAGTCTCGAGGAATTGCTGCAATTTTCTCTTCAATAGAGCTTCACAAACAACCACTTCACGACATAACGATCGGAGTGGTGGTGTGCGTGAAGTTCCACAAGAATTATCGGACTTATTTTTTTTAACAGCACCATTTCTGCTGACGTTTACATACATCACATATTGGCATTATTCTTCGAACAATTGACACCAGAAGAAAGGCACTATGGTTACGTTCAAAAGGATTCGGCAACTGCTCACACTGCTGTTCGATCCATGAACTTTTTAAATAATGTTTATTGTGACAATCGTATAATTAGTCGTGGGTTATGGCCTCCTAGATCACCTGATCTATCTCCTTGTGATTTTTTCCTGTGGGGGTACTTGAAAGATCAGGTGTATGCAGAAAACCCGCATTCGGAGGAAGAGCTCCGGCGCTCTATTGAAGAGAAAATCGCAGCATTTTCTCGAGACTTACTTCAAAGGGCAAATCAGAATGTGTTTCGGAGGTGCCAAGAATGCATTCGAGCCGAAGGACACCACTTTCAGCATCTTCTTTAAGGTACGTTAAGCGGCGCAGCGATAGTTCTCGGATAGCACGGGAGTTGAGTCAGCGGTTTGCCGGGCGAATGAGCCCTCGACTGCCCGGGCGACGCGGCCGGAATCTTCGGCGAACGATAAAAAAAAACACCCGTTACATTACAAAGCCTCTTCACAGCATTTTCAATTCTTAATGGAATTGTATATTGAAACAAAAAGTTGGTAAGCTATTTTCAGAAGTTGCTTAATTTCGTATTCATTTTCGATTGTCTTTGAATACAAATCTTACTATTCAATTAATACTTTTTTCAAAAAATCTATCAATTTTTACCCTCCCGTATACGCACGTATATACAGAGTAATACACGTAGTTTATGGACAGTTATGTAATGCTGCGCGAAAAAGGGCGAATTTTTGGCAGAAAAAAATCGTTGCTGGGCCGTGATGACGAAAAAGTTGATAAATCTAGTTGCTAAATAAAGAAAAAAATCACCTAACACGCCAGAATCCCTGTTTTGTGGGGCCTTGAAGCCGAACATCGAACTGAAAGCAAACCGTCCGTCCGTCTGTCCGGTGTACATGAACAACACTTGCGTACGATTTTTTTCTAATTGAAGAAACCCCTGTCCATCTGCCCTGAGTCGCAGCTCTGATATTTTGAAGAATGTTATTCATAACTGCCTGAAATATAGGAGGCAAGTTTAAACGATTATTTACCCAGAAACAATATTCAGGAATGGGCGTGTAATCCAGACATTTATCAATTTAGAATTGGTGAATAGTACCATTCACCATTTATTATACCGACAGTACAATCGTAAACCAGAAACTGAAATCGTGTACAAACAATAGTCACGTTCGACGTCACCAGATGTTCCAAATGCAAGCACTAGTCACAAAAGTCCATACAGAATTCTCTAGCACACATCACAGTCCATCAACTACCACAAATTGCGATATATTGTGATATTGCGAAACAGTATTAATGCAGAGATCTTTTAGTGAGTGATATCTTTTCTTTAAAATAAATCTTGAAATTTTATAATTGAAATTCTCGGAAGTTCTGAAAAATGCAGAAGCAAGTGATTAAAACCCGGAGAGGTTTGAGATCAGCTGTGAGGATGGTTCTGTATAGGGGTAACGTAAAAGGGCCAAGTTAAAAGTACACTTCATCTGAAAAAGTGCTTAGCTGCTATATGCCTGTGGTTAAGTGGGAGGGAGAGGCCGATTTAAGGCAAACGGTGGTTGATCAGCATTGAAGTGTTAAAGTGCACAATATTATGCAACAATGTGAAAGGTCTGAGATCCCCAATTGGGAACCACGGCAGTTGAGTTAAGTACATCGGTGCGTTGCGGCGCCTACAAAAATCCAGTTTGCACGATGATTGCTCTGATATGTGGTTTCCCTAATCAATTCCAGATGAATGCCGCAGCCGCAACCGGGTGGGACGAAACGGTTCGAAGCTGACCGCGACCGGGCGAGCAGAATATGGCAGAAATATAAATGAAATTACTTTTATTTTGCATTATTGATAGGGTTCCTTCATATTCATCCCTAATATGTAATTGTGATAAAAACACACGGAATTGCTGGGTTACTTTAATTATAAAGTATTATAAATATTGGAACTGAAATTATAAAGTTATATATTACAAGAAAAAATATATTTTTAAAAAATATCTAAAACGTGCTTTATTTCTTACTATTGTGAGATTATTCCTTACTTCATGTACTCCCTCTTTCATGTACTCCCCTTTTCAACATATTCCCTATTTCAATAATTTTGATGAGTTTTTAATGCTATTTTTAAACTGAAACCAGTTACCTTCCACTCGTAAAACATGTGCGTGTGACCTCTAGGGTTGCCAGATGTGTTTGAAAGAAAAACCGGACAACTTTTTAATTTTTCAGTAGCTCACAAAAACTAATGAAAATGAAGAAAGGTTATAATCTACTTATTTGTGTATTTAGCAATTGATGTCACTGCTTTTAATAAACGTTTAGTTCTTGTAATGGCATCTTTGAATTCAGTGCAGCTAAATTTTATATTGAAGAAAATGCAGAATTCACTTTTTACAGTTTTTACGGCGAAACAATTTCTTACGTCTGTCCATACATTTCCCATCACGCTAAAGTATCGTTCCACTAAATCTTTGGATACAGGAATACTACAAACAATCTAGAGAATTTTCAATGCAGACGAAAAGGAATATTACAGACAAATTTCACAATTACCGACTGCCGAGTGTCGACTGCCAGTCTAGTCAAATGGTGCTCAAAAAGGCTCGATTCAGGAAAAAATTCCGGAAGTTTTTTCTCTACGGTTCCATATGTTTCTGAGGGTGCTGAATTCTAATTTGAAGTTTTCACCTCAAAAATGGTCGGCTTCACAGAGAAAATCGCAAAAAACACTAAAAATGTCGCCCCTTTTTATTTTTTGCTTACATCTTCAAAAATATGCGTTCTATCAAAACAATTATTATAATTTACAAAATTAAAGTAGATAAAATTTCCTAAAAAATTCATATATAGAGTTGAATTTATGAAAAACGATTTAGGCGCTAGAGCGCGCTGAAAAATGATTACTTTTTTGTGTCTCTGGCCAAAGCGGGAGAATAGCTCTTTCCAGCATTCCTACCTCACGGCGGCGCTCTAGTTTATCATGCTTGAAAAATGCTTTTGTGAACGAATGATTGGCATAGTTAAATGATTAATACTCAGATATTCACGGAACCAATAAGGTCGTGTTTGCTCGCGCGGAGTACCTGTAAATCCAAGCAATTTAGGTAACCAAAATAAGAGGAATATAAGAAAATTATTTTTTCGGTGATTTTCTCTGTGAATTCGTCCCTTTGTTTAAGGTGACAAACAAAAAGTTGTTTGTGCATATAGTTCGTCGTCATATAAAACATACTTTCTTTTCACCTGATAATATATTCTGTGATATACAAAACATAGCGTAGTGAAACAGATGACGGGACATGCTGGGAGAAGCTTGAAATGTGATGTGTACGCGGTTGCTAGGGGGTTGTTATGGTGTCATACAACCAGGAAAGACAATACAGGGCCAAATATTTGTTACGGGTTGAGAGTCCACGGTTGCTCGTGGGTTGCTTTGGTGCAGGGCAAGTAAATGAAAACAATTTGATACCACGTTAAGAAAGGGAACCAGTGGTCGACGCGTGATATATGCCGTTTGTCAATACGAATGAAAACTGTCGGTACTTACGGTGACGCGAATACCAGAACATTTTGTTAATTCGGAGAAGGGAAGAAACTTCGGAAAGTAGTAGAATTCTTAGCATAGTAGGCATTGTTAATTTTTTTGTTGTTCGATCGTACACGAGTAGGCGCCCATCAGGGACGCAGAATAGGAACAGTCATGTAGATGTCAGTTGGATTTAGGTGATAAGAGGAAAACGCCGTGGATTTTTCAAGAAAGGAGCAGAGGTACCAGGTCCCGGTCGGCGATTAGATTGACGGCGTCGCGCGGAGATTCATCAGGACTGGTTTCTCCGGGGCGACATCCGACATCGCCAAGAGAGCTCAGGGTACCATTTTGTTAAATATCAGAGGTCATGACCATAAAAAAAAATTTAGGCAAATTCAAATAATATGTTCAAAATAACGTTCATTGAATAGACTAACTTTTGTTATTTAAAAAAATTAAATATATGGTGATCACTGTGCAACCTGACACGTAATTTAGTGCCACAGCATCAGCAAATTTTCAGATTTTGCGCTACTCTGTACGGAGAGCGGATCGAGTGGCAATTGGCAGAGCAGGTAAGTGGATTGCTACTTAAAACCGAACCCAAACGATTGAGCCAGCACGGCAACGTACGATTAATTAACGTAAAGTTATTTATACTTGGAATTGTTTCCTGGCGCCCAATTCTCATGGCAGTTTGTTAGTTAGTTAAAAAATGTTACAATTCATTATATTTTCATTATGATTCATATGATGACTATGTGTACGAATAGCTTTTTGCATGAATGCCCAAGTTGTCTATAAAAGTGAAACTTTATATAAAGTCGAATATATACCAAAAGACAAGTTCCTATTATTCACATTAACTATCTTTTTTCCGGTTTACCAAGATTTTCTTGACCGGACAGACGTAAAGAAAACCGGGCATCTGGCAACCTAATTTCAGCTCAAAAATAAGACATACCAAGATTTAAATGCAAGGATGAGTAAGGTGCTAACCAAATCGGGCAGACATCGGGCGCAAAGGAGTCGCCAAGCTCACGCCCCTACGGCCACGATGGAATATCACACAGCATTTCGCATCTTACTCCGTCATGCCAGTAGAAGGCGCCTGTTCGCAAGCCCTGCTAGATACGGTCGCGATCACGCGCTATCCGGCGGCACGACTCAACGCCGCGGAATACCGTGCCATATTCCATCGTGATGACGGGCCTTGAGGGGCAAAGCTAGAAAAATCGCAGTATAGGTACCGCTGTAGCGACCACTGCAACGCGTTGCAACTCCTCTCACGTGCCTCGCACGCGTTCCTCGCCCACTGTGGGCGGCGCTGCGCACGCTGAGCGCGACCTCGCGGGAGCGCGGGCGCCCTGACCCGGCAGCGGCAGCGGCCGCGCGAAACAAATGCTGCGGAAAATCGTTAATGTACAGAGCCAGGAGTTATTCCGTTATATTTCATCTCTGCCAGTGCCATTTCTCATACCGCTTCCAATAGCCCGAGGGGCTCTTTATTGAGGCTGTATGTTTTAAAAGGTTCTTTTCAATTTCTAGAGCAGCAATTTTCCTTGCCCCTTTTTTGTTCGCGGTTTTCCTTTTTAGATGTTTATATTGAAGTCGTCGTCCACTTAGTGGAACAGAAACCTTCCAAGAGCCGCTTGGCACTCCTTGCGGTTCCTTCGTGGGGATTTCAGGCAGGTTGGAGGATGTGCAGGGATGTCCACTAAATCTTTGGATACAGGAATACTACAAACAATCTAGAGAATTTTCAATGCAGACGAAAAGGAATATTACAGACAAATTTCACAATTACCGACTGCCGAGTGTCGACTGCCAGTCTAGTCAAATGTAAAATGTGTGCGTGCTACCAGTCCAGCAGAACACGTGAGCGCTGAGATTTCTAGTGTGTGCTAGCTCTGCATTCTTTGGCTCCCTTCTGCCCTTCTTCGGGGCAACAGCCTCTTGGAGGCTGCGACGTGCTGATAGGAGTGGTTGAGTGACAAGTTGCGGAAAGTAATCCAGTCGGTAAGGGCATTTTACCTAAAAAAAGGTCTGTTGACTTTTATTAAAAAATATATTAGTTTCCAATCAACATCCTCCTATATTTAAAATTATCTTTAAATGGTTAGAAACAGTCACTTTTAAATTGAAACTTTGAGTTTTGATAAATTAAAAAAATTTCGTGGTATGTATTTCTCATGTTGATACTGCACATAATAGTTTGATTGGATACTAATATTAAATTGTTCTTGCACTTGTTGTTTTCTGACCATAAAAAATTGTAACTACTGATAGTTCCTGAAGAATGAAAACACTCACTTTTACGAAACATTGTACTAATAAATGAAAAATCGAAGAAACATCAAACTTGGTTTCACTGTAATATGAATAATCCCAGTAGAACTTCCAACTAATTATAGTATACCAGGTATTTTTAGGACTTATTTATTTACTACAAACTATTAATTATGCGTTGTGTTCAATAATATAAATCTTTGTGAATTGATCACTTACGAAGATTAATGTACATTGGTGTTTGTGAAAATTGCAACACCTAAAAGGAGACATATTATTACAATGAAATTTATTCCACAGATAATGAATATCATAATATACAAATGATTAGAATTACAGAACCGTATTTGCATTTTGACCTTGAGTATTTAGTACGGTACGAAGCGCACTACTGAGTATTTAGTACGGTACGTATGCACTACCATCAGACCTAGGCTACGTGGTGTGGATTCAAAGAGAGCCTGGATATGCTGCTGGGGAACACACATCCACGCGTTTTCTACGCGTGAACACAAAGCATCGACAGTGGCAGCCGGAGGACCGTAACTTGTCGACCGACCAGACATGTTCGATGGACATGTCAGGCGAACGTACGGCCCAGGGAAGCAGTGGTACCCGTCGTTTTTCGCAGAAAGCATGCTCTACCTCGCCACGTGCGCTCGGGCATTGTCCTGATGAACTGTAACATGATGAGCTGCTTGCAGGAGGGCTTGCTAGGGATCGAAAAACGCCCTGACGTAGCGATTGCTACTTAGATTTCCCTCAATACGTATGAGGCGATATCGCACATTGTAGCCAATGGTGCTCCAAATCATGACACTTGGCGTTTGTCGCTATGGCGCGATACAATGTAGGCTGGCAGATTGCGGTCAACACGGAAGCGTCGAACATGTACGGGACCATTGCTGAAGCACAAATTGAAGGGGTACTCGTCAGAAAACGCTGCATTTTCTTCCACTCAGAACACTTTCATGTGCCCATTGCTGTTTGAGATGGTAGTGGTTTATGGTCAACGAAACCCGAAGCAGTGGTGTGCGTGCTACCAGTCCAGCCCTCAACAGATAGCATCGAACCGACGACGCAGACATGACCACACCCGTTGCAGTGCTCTAACGTTGAGCCAACACTATGGGCGACACCGTTCTGTCGGTTACGGCCATGCAGGACAATATGCACGCACTGAAATCTCATTGTGTGTTCCAAAACCTGCTCGTCGCTGTGTACGTCTCACCTCTATTCACTGGTTCCACAGTCATTGCAGCGCGCCACTTTCGAGCCGCAATGTTACGGTACGAAAAACCCGCATTTTGGAGATCGATCGTTCTGCCCCGTTCGAACTCAGATGCTGTAATTGCGCGCTTTGGCGTCGACGAGGCGTACCAGCATTCGCTTGCACGTTTCCACGACTTTTGACGGTGTCATATTTCAGGCCAAGATGTATTTTTCATCCTGTTCAAGACATCTTTCTACAGCTGTTTTCAACCATGTCGACCTATGGATAAGTAAACAATGTTGTATTAGAACCTGAGGGCCTGAGCCATAGGGCAAGCCTGAAATATGAGGCTTATATATACTCAAGATAATTAATAATTTTCACCTATATTTATTTATTGTGGTAATGCTATTATACCTAAGGCATTTTAATCTGTTGTACCATGTGTGTCCACACAAAACTCATTGTACCAATGTGTAATTTGTAAGGTTTCACTAATATTTACATGTTTTCGGAGTATTTTTCAATTTTATTCATGATTTTTTAATTCTGTAACTTTGGATTTTAATTCTGTATCTTTGCCACACAGCCTTTAAACTGGATGTTCTATATGCCAAAATACACAGACAACAATGTAAATTTAAGATTTTGTTACTAACTTCTAAGGTACTGCCTGTGAAAATTATTATAAGAAAAAATTGGTGATTATTTCATGACGTGTTATCACAGCTTCAGTTCCACTCTCTATTCATAGGCGTCGCCCTAATCGGGGGTGTTAACACTGATACCTTTATTCAGCACCGTTTTGTAGAAGCACTGAGCATTCAAGTGAGAACTTTTGCTGTCATTCTGATTGGTTGCAAAATGTGTAATGGTGTCTCTACGCCTCTCAAAGTCGTCCCGCGGAGGCGTACATAATGCTCTGAAATGGTATAAAACGGGGCTGCGCGCCCCTGTTCCTCGCTTCTTGCGAGCCAGGTTTTCGTCATGTAACTATGTAGGAATGTAACTATGTCTTGCTTCTTGCGAGCCGTCTGGTTAGGTTGTAACTATGTTTGTCGTTACTACGTTATGTTACTATGTTTCTCGCTTCTCTTGCGAGCCACTGGTTTAGAATGTAACTATGTTAGAATGCCTCTATGTTTATTTAGGATGTTACTATGTCACTTTGTTTTTGGATATTACACTTTGTAGTTTTCTCGCAAGAAATCCCGGCCTGCGGGTCGTCAATTCTTTAATGTTTTTAATGTTTATGTAATGCTTTGATGCTTCAGCGTTCTCTCTCTCAGATGTGTCCGATTTGGACTTTAAGTGTATTGGCAATGGTATTATTACGTTATGATGTGTTTTGGTATTGCTATGTACTAATTCTTGTTGTTTTTTGACTATGTTGACAGCCTGGCGCCCTTTTTACATGTGTGTTAGTTTGTGAGACGGTCTGTCGTCTATTGCTAATTCGTGTTGGTTGGACACACAACTGGAATCTTCACGTCGGCGTATGAAGTCGCCGCTGGGCGCAACAATGTGTCAGTAGGCGTGTTCACAGGGGACAAGGGGGGCACATTTTCGTACAATCCCTGTAAGGCAATTATGCTGGCCTGTGGAAAATAAAAAAAACATTTTCGTAAAAAAGTAAAAGGTGGCAGTTTGTGTGCAGTCCGTGCTGTCGCCGACAGCGGCTGGGAGAAGCAAGCTGCCACAGGTCGGCTCCGTGGTAGGCACGAGGCCTGTTGATCCAAGGCCAGGTTGTATTCATTTTGTTGAAAGTGGCTTCGTAGGCCGAGCGGGCAAGGGTTCCGCAGTGACACCTGCGAGACATATTGTTGGTTTACGCCCTCTGAGGCAATATTCTTGTGTCATAGTCATTGCAGTGTTGTATGTAGGATCACAGGGAGAGCGGACAGCAGTTCCGCAGCGACATCTGAGATCATTATTGTTTCTTCATGCCCTCAGCGGCAATGTTCTTGGTTTTAGTCATAGCAATACGAATTATATCATTGCCAATACTATCGTAATGATGTGTAAATGATATGAGAGAGAGAACCATTGTTCATTTTTAATAAACGCAAGGTTTAATGAGTTTTTTCCCCGTGTGGGATTTTTTGTAATTAGATTATGATAATTTTTGCTATGTTCAGTTTATGCAGTTTGAAACTAAATTTGTTTATCTTTTGTAAGAAAGGTGCTTGGCGAGACGCCCACCTTGTCAATTCTTGTTAGTTATTTGCGGCGCAAGCAAACCCTAAAGTGGGCTGTTCTGTGACCTGCGTTCCCGCAATATTAAATTCTGTTTCAACAATCTTTTTTGATTGTTTTCTCTTTTCAGGTTTTGGGTCTATGTTTTACCAGGAAATTGATTGTAATTCACAAGATTTTTCAATTGTTGTAATGTTTAAAGGACTGTAAGTTTTTCAAGATTGTAATTGTAATTCTGTTTGTCGCTCAATTGTAATTTTACTGTTTTTTCAAGACTGTAAATGATGTTCTTTCGCTTTCAGATGTTAGTTGCCTCAATGCAATTCAAAAACCTCCTGTTTAATATGTAAATCACCTTTCAGGTGTTTTTCTACTGTGTACATGCTTATGCATTTAATGTTTAATAAATGTAATGTTTTGTTGAAGTCATATGTTTGATATGTGTTCCCCCACCAAACAGGGTTCCTCTCCTTTCGAAAGATGACTGCACACCACATATCTGTAAACATTTAATTGTTCACTCCTTGAATCTTCGGAGTAAGAAGTCTGATTGCTAGGAGTTTTAATGTTGGCTCCGCCAATTTTCCAGTAGGCTAACAGGTCAATTAGGTATTGTTTATGTGCCACTTCCATGGCTGGCGACCGTAATTAAATTGTTTAAATGTCTGGCCACTTTAAAAAAAAATTCTCGTGGCAATTTCCCTTTTAGAATTTCGCCTCTCTGAAATGCAAAAGACGCCTGTACACCGGCTGAGTGTGGCGTTACGCTAGCCTGACGTGTCACACAAAGGAGAGCGCTGCTAGGCCAACGTGCACGCCAACTCTACGCAAATTTCGTCACTTCTTGTGGAAGGTGGGTGTGTTTCCACACACCCACCGACTTTTAGGGATTCCAAATATTCCTTCGGGGTGTTATAATTTCCACAAACAACAGTGTATTATTCCCTGAGCTCCAAAGCAAACAATATGAAGAAAAATAAAGAAAAGCAATTATGAATCAATTCTGCAGTTCAATTGATTTTGAATATCCGTCCCTTTGAATATCGTCGTTAGGGTTGAAACTCTTGAGTTCAGAAGTTGATGGTACTGACAGGCAGCTGTCAACGACAGCTGGAGCTTAATTGGAGATTTAATGCGGCCTGTTCGGTTTAGTTTAGTAGATTTAGCCACACCCAAAGAAAATGATTTTATTACCTTTTTTCAGGCAACGCCTAGAAGAAAGGTAAACACGAGATGCACCACTTGCCGGTACTTATGGTTGGAAAGGATTGAGGTTCTTCTTCTTGATGCAATGACGGGATGCGTCGAGGAGTGTTACTAGGAGAGATGAACTTAGAGCCAGCAGACCCTCTTTAGTGACTTTGAAAGGGATGTCGTAGGGTTCGAGTCCAGGAAGTGCTGGGTTTTCCATATAATATGAAGAAATCCTGTTGTTTGTTTGTTTCTTAGCCAACGCCCACCCTTCGGCATATTAGCCATTTGGTGACACGTTGAGATGTGACCCACAATGGTCACGCGCGTAGGTGGCGAATCACTGTTGCTCATTTAGCGTTACCCAGGGGGCCACGGACGCGAGCAACTTTGTCCCCGCTGTGAACATTATTATTATTATTATTATTATTATTATTATTATTATTATTATTATTATTATTATTATTATTTCCACAAACACTAGTGTATTATTCCCTGAGCTCCAAAGCAAACAATATGAAGAAAAATAAAGAAAAGTAATTATGAATCAATCCTGCAGTTCGATCAATTGATTGATAGGATGGGATAATGGCGGAAGGTGAAAGGTGATCGTGGACTTTTTTAACCATCCCAGCATTCGCCGTGTGACCGAGGGAAACCACGAAAACCCCGGTCAGGATGGCCGGCCCGGGGATCGAACCCGCACCTCCCGACTGCGAAGTCAGCGCGCTAGGCACTGAGCCACTTCGCTCGGTATGTGAAAAAATCCTAAGACATGAAGATCCAGACAATATGAAGTAGCCAATTCAACATTTTCTGCAAGAGCATTATTGCTGTCGAGGCTGTGATCGGTTGTTTTCTGTGGTTTCTCTGATCGATACCAAGCTTATGCTGGAGAAATTCCCTACCAAACGAGCCACAAACCGCGCGCAATCTTTCATTCCTCATCCCTCCACCTTGTTCCACCACACATCGACGTGCACTACTCTTCCACACACATAGGTAGACCAATTGGGAGCTTAAAGCTTGCTCCGATGGGGGGACCATCTTCAGATGCCGGGAGAAATCTTCCGCAACTAGACGTGTAGATCAGCTCCGGATCGCACCATTTAGTGGAGGAAGAACACCACAACCTCCAGGAGTCAAATATTAATTACACTGACGGAACTAATGGCCAATGCAATTGAACTTCCCGGAAATAATCAATCATTTGAAGTGTTAGTGACGACACAGATGCTAAATAAACAACACAAATATTTCTACGAGCACAAATAATATCTGACAACCTTATTTTTTGCAATCTATGAAGTTTGCAAAAGTACTAATTAGGATTTTTTTAAATTTTGGAATGAAATACCGAACTCACTTTAGCCATTTTTAATTTTTTTGGGTTTTTTAAATTTTTAAATTTTCTTAATTTTGAGTTTTTGATTCTTGAGTTTTTGAGGTTTTTGCATTTTTGTGTTTTGAGTTTTTGTTTTTTGAGATTGTAAGGTTTTGAGTTTTACAGTGTTCGGGCTATTAAATATTTGCGTTTTTGATTCTTTAAATTAGAAATGTTGATTTTTTTAATATTTGAGATTTTGAGTTTTTGAGTACTTGAGTTTTAGAGATTTTGAGATTTTTTAATTTTTAGATTTTTAGATTTTAAAATTTTTAGGAAATTTTTTGGAATTTTGTGATTTTCAGATTGAGATTTTGAGTTTTTTGAGATTTTAAGATTTTTAAATTTTGAGACTTTGCGATTTTTAAATTTTGAGATTTTGAGATTCTTAAATTTTATGATTTTGAGATTTTAAGAATTTGAGATTTTGATATTTTGATATTTTAAGATTTTGAGATATTGAAATTTTGAGATTTTGACATTTTGATACGTTGAGATTTTGTGATTTTGAGATTTTGAGATTTTAAGATTATGAGATTTTGAGATATGTAGATTTTAAGATTAATATTTTTGGAGATTAAGAGATTTTGAGATTTCGGGTTTTTGAGATTTGGGATTTTGGGATCTTGAATTCATCTTGAGATCTTGATATCGTCTTGAGATCTTGAGTCTTTGAAATCTAAAGTTTGAGTTTTTGGGTTTTGAGATTTTCATATTTTCAGATGTGGAAACTTGGAAATTTAGTGATTTTGAGATTTTAAGTTTTTGAGATTTTGAAATTTTGAGAATTTGCGATTTTGAGATCTTGAGAACATAAGATTTTGAAAGTTTAAACTTTTTTTCAGATTTTGAGATCTGGATATCCTCTTGAGATATTGATATCATCATGAGACCTTGAGATTTTGAGATTTTGAAATTTTTACATTGTGACATTTTGACACTTTGAGATTTTAAAACTATAAATTTGGAAATTTGGAGATTAAAGATTTTGAGATTTTGAGATTTGGTGATTTTGAGATTTTGATCTTTAGAAATTGTAAGATTTTGAGATTTTTTGGTTTGAGATTTTGAGATTTGAAATTTTGAGATTTTGAAATTGTGAGATTCTGAGATTCTGAGATTCTGAGGTTTTGAGATTTTGAGATTTTGAGATTTTGAGATTTTGAGATTTTGAGATTTTGAGATTTTGAGATTTTGAGATTTTGAGATTTTGAGATTTTGAGATTTTCAACTCAAAAACTCAAAAACTCAAAAACTCAAAAACTCAAAAACTCAAAAACTCAAAAACTCAAAAACTCAAAAACTCAAAAACTCAAAAACTCAAAAACTCAAAAACTCAAAACTCAAAAACTCAAAAACTCAAAAACTCAAAAACTCAAAAACTCAAAAACTCAAAAACTCAAAAACTCAAAAACTCAAAAACTCAAAAACTCAAAAACTCAAAAACTCAAAAACTCAAAAACTCAAAAACTCAAAACTCAAAAACTCAAAAACTCAAAAACTCAAAAACTCAAAAACTCAAAAACTCAAAAACTCAAAAACTCAAAAACTCAAAAACTCAAAAACTCAAAAACTCAAAAACTCAAAAACTCAAAAACTCAAAAACTCAAAAACTCAAAAACTCAAAAACTCAAAAACTCAAAAACTCAAAAACTCAAAAACTCAAAAACTCAAAAACTCAAAAACTCAAAAACTCAAAAACTCAAGAACTCAAAAACCCAAAAACTCGAAAACTCGAAAACTCGTAAACTCAAAAACTCAAAGACTCAAAGACTCAAAAACTCAAAAACTCAAAATTCAAAAATTCAAAAACTTAAAAACTGAAAAACTCAATAACTCAAAAACAAAAACTCCAAAACTCAAAAACAAAAACTCGAAAACTGAAAATCCCGAAAATTCGAAAACCTGAAACAAAACAAACAATTTGAAAACTCAATTACTCAAAAACTCAGAGTTAAAAATTCCAAAACTTGATAACTGAAAAACAAAAACAAACTCAAAACGCAATAATTGCACAATTTTTTAAACCAAAAAAACTCACTCACAAAAAACTTTTATATTTCGAACACTTAAACGCTCTAATACCCGTAAACTGGAAAAATAAAATCTCATATACGCGAACACGCGAAAACGCTAAAACCAAAAACGCAGAAACTCAAAAGCTCCAAAACGCGAAAACGCAAACACACAAAACGCAAGAACCAAGCAGGCAAAAACTCAACATTTCAAAAACACAAAAATTAAAAAACTAAAAGAAACTAAAATTCTGAAAAACACAAAATATCAAAAACTCAAAACAAAAAACTCAACTTTCAGAAACTCAAAAACTAAATTAAAAAATCTCAAAAACTCGACAACTCAAAAACTCTAAAACTCAAAAACGCAAAAATTCAAAAATTTTAAAACCAAAAACCTCAATAATTAAAATCTTGAAAACTTGAAAACTCAAACTCTCGTAAACACAAAAACTCGAAAACTCGAAAATTCAAAATTTTTAAAAATTCAAAATTAAAAAGCTCAATTACCCAAAACCTCATAAACTCGAAAACTCAAAAACTCAAAACACTCCAAAACGCAAAAATCAAAAACTCAAAATCCCAAAAACTCAAAAACTTGAAAATTAACAAACAGAACTTCGAAAATCAAAAACTCAAAACCTCAAAAATTTAGAAATACAAATCCTCTAATTCTCAAAAACACAATACCTCGAAATCACAAAAATTCGAAAACTCAAAAACCCAAAACCTTACAAACACAAAAATTAAAAAACGCCAAAACTCAAAAACTTAAAATCGCAAAAAGTCGAACACTCGAAACTCAAAAACACAAAAATGCAGAAACTGACGCTCAAAAACTCGAAAATTCCAAAACTCCAAAACTCAAAAAATCGAAAACTCCAAATCTCAAAAATTAAAAAACTCAAAAACTTAACAACTCAAAAGCGCATCAACTCAAAAAAAACAAAAACCTAAAATAGCAAATTTTTAACATTAAAATATCAATATCTCAAAAACTCATTCGAGAACTCGAAAACTCAAACACTCACACTCAAAAACTCGAAAATTCAAAAATTCAAAATCCCAAACACTCAAAAACTAAAAATCTCAAAAAATCAAAAACTCCAAATCTCAAAAACTCAAACTTAAAAATAAAATAAATAAATCATCAAACATATAAGAACTCAAAAACTTAAAAATTCAAAAACTCAGTAACTCAAAAACTCAGAAACTCAAAAACTAATGATTTTAACTCAAAAACTCACAAAATTAACAAATCAAAATATTTTAAAAAAACTATAAACGCAAATACTCGAAAGTTAAAGAACTCAAAAACGCAAAAATTCAAAAACTCTAAAACTGTAATACCCAAAAACTCAAAATTTTAAAAATAAACACACAAACATCAAATTCTCAAAAACCCAAACCTCACAAACAAACTCAAAAACTAAAATACTCAAAAACCTCGAAAACTCAAATACTAAAAATTTAAAAACTCAAAATCTTTATAACTCAAAAACTCAAAAGTAAAAAAAACGCAAAAACGCAAACACGCAGAAACTCAAATACACAAAAACCAAAAACGCAAAAACTCAAAATCTTAAATACCCAAAATCTTCAAAATGAACAAACAAAATATCGAAAAACAGAAGATTCAAAATCTCAAAAAGTGAAAAAAATAAAATCTCTAAAATTCAAAAACCCAAAACCCTAAAATGTGAAAACTCAAAATGCCAAAAACCCGAAAAATAGAAAATGAACAATCAAAATATCGAAAATCAATAAATCAAAACTAAAACTCAAAATTCAACATATCAAAATTTTAAAAAAGTTTTAGGGTTATTTCAGAGTTTAAGAACTCAAAAACGTAAATATTCCGAAACTCAAAAACTGAAATACTCAAAAACTCAAAATCTCAAAACTGTTTAAAACACAAAATCCTAATTCGAAAACTCAAAAACCGAAAATCTGACAAACACACAAACTTAATAAATAAAAAATTTAAAAAATAAAAAAACGCAAAAACTCGGACACACGAAAACAAGAAAACTCAAAAACTTAAAAGCTCAAAAACGCATGCACGCAAAATCCCAAACCGCAAAAACAAAAAACGCAAAAACTAAAAAACTCAAAATCCAAAATACCCAAACGCCAAAAAACTTAAAAATTAACAAACAAAATACTGAAAATCAAAAACTCAAAATCTCAAAAAGTCAAAATTTTAAAATTCAACACCTCAAAACTCTAAAACTCAAAATTGAACAAATCACAGTAGCAAAAACTCAAAAACTAATAACTTTAAAATTCAAAAACTCGAAATTTAAAAAAACTCAAAAATCTCTAGATATTAACTCAAAAACTCACAAAATCAATAGATAAATATATCAAAAATTCAAATACTAAACAGTTTAAAAACTCAAAAACTCAAATACCAAAAAAATGAAAATCTTAAAAATGTAAAAACACAAAATCTCAAATTTAAGAAAATAAAACTCAAAAACTCTAAATTTCAAAAACTTAAAAACGGGAAATTTGAAAAATTAAAAAACAAAAAACTCAATAACGCAAAATTGCAAAAAACGCGAAAACTCAAAAACTCCAAAACTCGAAAAACAACAAACAAAATATCGAAAATCAAAAGCACAAAACACTCAATATCTCAAAAAATCAAAAAACTCAAAATTTCAAATGCTCAAAAACACAAACACGCAAAAACTCAAAACCCAAAAACGCATAAACTCAAATACCCAAAACCTCATAATCTCTTAAACGAAAAAAAACAAAACTCGAAAATTAAAAAAAAATAATGCTCAAAAACCCAAAACTCAATAACACAAAACACAAAAATTTAAAAACGCAAAATCTCAAACATTAAAAACTCAAAACTCGAAAAGTCACAAAGCAAAAACTCAAAAACACAAACATTCAAAAATTTTAAATCACAAAAACCCAAAAACTCAAAAACCCAAAACCTCACACACACAAAAATTTTGAAACGAAAAAAACTCAAACATTAAAAGGCTCAAAAACTCAATAACTCAAAAACTCGAAAAGTCAAAAACCAAAGACTCAAAAACACAAAAATTCTAAAACTTAAAAACTCATAACTTAAAAATTTGAGAACTCAAAAACTAAAACTCAAAAACTTAAAAGTTTAAGAACTCAAAAACCCAAGAGACTAAAAAATAAAAATACTCAAAAACCCAAAAACTCAAATACTCGAAAGCTCAAAAAGTAAAAAACACGAAAGTTCAAAAACAAAAAACTTAAAAACTCAAAAACTCCAAAATTTAGAAACTCAATATCCAAAAAACTCAAAACCTCAAAAACTCAAAAATCAAAAACCTAAAAGCTCAAAAACTTTTAATGTCAAATACGCAAAAACGAAAAAACTCAAAAACCTTAGAACGCAAAAAATCAGAAAATCGAATGCTTATAAATCAAATCCTCAAAAACTCAAAAATTAAAAACAAAATTAAAAACACAAAACCTCAAAAACGCACAAAAACTCAAAAACGAAAAAGCTCAAAACGCGAAAACTCAAAATATCAAAAACACAAAAACGCAAAAACTCAAAAATGTAAAAAACCCATTCACTTAAGAACTCAAGAACCCATAAGATTTGCGCTATTTAAAATTAAGCCTGCTTGTCTTCAAAAATGTTTGATCAAGGGAACAAAAATCGTGAACAAAAGCCTCTATTAATAATTCCCGATACTAAGGATATCGAAAAAACTTTATATTGTTAACAAGTTTTCTTATAACAAAAAACCGCAAAGAAAGACCTCTATTAATGGGTCATGATTTATAACATAACTAACACTCACCGTTTTTGTCCAATATACTCCTAACAAAAAAACATGGGAACAAAAACCTTCATTCAACGATC
>JAHLJT010009389.1:0-55615 GCA_031308135.1 Acheta domesticus | reverse complement strand
CAAAATTATTCGAAGAACGGAGGATTATACTGCTCTCTACCATTCATTTGTGGCATTAGTAATCAATAACCATCACAAGCCTACAAAAAGTTTCATTACTCGCCACTAGATAGCTCTTCCGTAACGCTCTGTGCTAAGGTGCTATAAAGAGTTTATAGAGCCGTACTCTGTGCATCAGTGTCTTGTAGCGAGAGGCAGTTACCATGGAGGAATGGAATATAACATATTCCTCCATGCTGTTACTTCCAATCAGTGATCACAACATTATAACTATGCTAGAGCTCACTGCTTCCAATAGAGAAACAGCGACTTCGTGAGAAACAGTGTGGTTGTGCTGTGGTTACTTCCTAACCACAGCCTCGGAGAATTTTTTTATTTATTTACGTCAAAAAAACAGTTAAAAACTGCGTGTGACGAGCTATGGAGAAAAGTGAATTTTGTGCACGTTTTCACAATTCTGTGGTCTATATCCTAAACCATATTCTAGTCGAATTTTGAATACAGAAAAGAAAACAGAAAAAAAATGGTTGTGGAATCTCTAAACATCCTGCGGAGCATCAGCGATTCAATTAGGAAAAACGTTTCCACTCACGTTGTATTAAGTACTTGTACATGTAGAACATGGTCTTATAAGAAAAACATAAATTAACAGTAAGGTCACGTGGTATCGGGTGCGTTATTATTTGTTTCTTATTTGTGAGGAAAGATTAAAAGTTATCTAGTAAACCATTATTGCAACATTATCATTGTCATACTTTATATTTTTAACAACACTATTAAAAAAAAGGAAATATTGGGTATTTGTTTTTAAAGCGTGAGATTTTTTTGTTTTAAAAGTTTGGAAATTAGAATCTCACTACCACTACTTTAAAAACAAGTTTGGAGGTCTGGTCTTTCTGTTCTTTTAAGAGTTCTTTGCGCTATCCGAGGACAAAGTTTAATTCTAAAAAATTGGAGAAATTTTTGAGAAAATTTTGAAAATGAGGCTTTATATAAAGTACCCCAAAAATCAATACACCCATATGAAACTCAGAGGGACTCTACTTCATTTAAATCAATCGTGGAATATCAATTTTGGAGAAAATCGGCCAAACGGTATCGACGCTAGTTGAACACAGATAGACGTATTGTCCATTGATATTTTGGCATCAAGGGCCCACAAATCATGGATTCTAACTATAAACAAAGTATAAGAGGAAGTAATTTACTACATAGAGGAGCAAGATGTATAAACTTTTTCGTTACCAGGGCGGGTTCGGTAGTAAGAGATTTTCTGTCGAAAATTCGCCGTTTTCCTGCGAACGATTGCAGTGCTTTCTGTTCTTACGAAGTACGTGCAAGAAAGTAAAAATTATTAAATTTTCAAATTCAAAAATTATTTATTTTAATATTCATTTGGACTACATATATTCAAAATTTTAATATTATAATAGAGTTCCATAGTTTAGCGAGGCTCAGGCTCCTTAAAATATTAAACAAACCTCGAAAGTGGCAATTAAAAAACTATACCTTAAAGCAAGCACTAACTATCGGGAGACCACGAATACACGCAGGATAATAGAGGTGTATTGACCGTATTCGTAGTTAGGACGGGGCAAGGTATACCTTCAATCGGTGGTACCTTCAAGATTTTAATTCAAATCATGTTCATTGTAACAATCACTAATTACAGCATTAATTTTAATTACCGTTTTATTATGTACAAATAAATTCGCGTTAAAAGGGCAATTCAATTAAAATCAATTTTAAGTATGTATTACAAGTACCATTAAATTCTGTCAGTCGGACATAACCATTTTCCGGGACCACCTAATTAGGAAAATTAGGAAATAATTTTAACAGACAAATATATTTTCGTGTTTAATAAAACCACTTATAGACTACTTAATAAATTACATTTGTGTTCAAGAGCAGTGGATGACACTAACTCTAGCTATGGATATACACAATAGCAAGTCACTCCGAAATTCTTTCCGCGCCACTTGCAGTTTCAAAAACATTCCATTCCCTCTCTCTCTCTCTCTCTCTCTCTCACACACACACACACACACACACACACACCACACACAAAGCAAAGAGGTTACAGGTCTACTCCTATGACGTGGAAGCTTATAATAACATCTATACATCATACATACTTCTTCATTTCCACGGGTTGCCCACTACAATGCTTGTTTTTTCTTATTAGAATCATGATGCAAGGATGACCTTGCATCATGATTACGTCCGCGCATTTTGCAGCAACCTTGGGAAGGTCGATGTACTGTATTGAGCGATATCGAAGAGGCGGCTGTTCGATATCCACGGGGAACCCCCTCACTTTCTGGACAGTAGGTTGCCGCTCCTGAGTCACCCGACACTCGTTTCCTGCCTGCTCAGTGCTCTGCTTGGGTTCTGGTTCTAGTTAAGTAGGTGTGGTGGTCTGGGGTTCGTTGTATTTAGATTGTGTCTAGTCTCTATAAACTGGGAAACTGCTGTTGCTTCAGCGTATACTTCAACAGCACCTGCTCGTTTTGGCATTCAATTGGAGAACTTTTAGAATGGTGTAAGGACACTAAGGTAAGCTTTATTAAGAATTTGAAACGCTTGCAGGTCCTGCATTGCAGGAATGTTTTGAAATAAACTAACAAGAAAAAATGCATCGTTGATGATCAGTGCAAATTCCGAAAGTAAATTGCATTAAACCGTAAATCCACTACTTACCATTTTGTATCTTGTTAAATGTTAACATGTTGAATATTGCAATATCCTAAATATACAATGGTTATGCCATATGCTAATATTGCCGTGCCCACTTATAACATGAAAAGATTTTTGTTGACAAGGATTTCGAATGAATGTAGTTTTTGCATTACGTGAAACATAATATTTTTACATTCTCTGTTATAACGACTGTATATTGCGATGGTGGTGGTATATATTCTATTTTTCTGCGCCCTTGGAGCAATTGGACATGGGCGTCCGATTGTAAATTACGTAACACTTAAGAGAGGGGGAGGGGATTGAGGCAGGGTTACGCTGCTTTATATAGGAGTGGGTGGTGTTTAGGGTTACGCAACGTTGATTTCCTTTTAACAAATTTTCAACATTTTAAAAAAAATTCCTTTTATTTAGTTTTATACTAAATCATTAAAATATTAACTAATTAAGTTAAACAATATAAATGCAAAAGTTATATGAAAGTTCTTACAATAAGTATAATTTTTTTCCATCAATTGATTGAATTTCAGAATACGAAGAAAATCTACATTCTAGAAACCGATTAAATTGGAGCAGTAGACTCTAGGCTCGTGCATCCACGATGGCATGTTTATAACTTGGCAGAATGACTCAATACGATCCAAACATAGAATAGATAAAGTCACGAGTGAATTCCTGAAAGTATACTTACTTATTTTTCTCCATTTCCCTATTTCATAAATACTAGCCATGTGTGGAGAAAATGGTCGATTGACAATACACCGAGGGCACCTTTTCAGTGGAAATAAATGTAAATTCCCAGAACGTTTCAGTGTTTCTAATTTTGGACTTCTAAAATATATACCAGACACATCAGTAAACTTTCAGAAAATCCTCCTCTGTATTCAAACTGATTTTGTCTGCAGATTTGAAATTGCGAAAAGTTACTGGTTATGTATTGTTGAAAAGTTACTGGTAATATATTGCAATGGAAACTATTAAGAATAAAATGAAGAGTTGTAAATATAAATGGAGTTTTACAAATAAGTTTATTGTGAATGTAATTTATGACAGTACCTTTTTTCTCCTATTCTGGACATTTTCAGTGCCTTTTCAGGCGCCTAAAAGGCGATTTTTTAGTGCCTAAACATCCGATGTCTAGCCATAACGTTACTTCCGATAGTGGTCGCTAATGACCGAATAGTTGATGCGACCTTAAATACAACTGAAACAGTACTCTGTTCAGACGCTCCACTTTTACAGCTGTAATGTCCAGAAATACTGGTTATTGAGAAGGGCCTTAGGTTCGCTTATGGGAAAATACGACTTGCACAAAAGAAAGTGCATTTACAATCAATTAGCCTAAGATGGCCTGTGACATGATTAATGAACATCCTTCCCTTCAGCACACTTGTACTTGTATTTGGGTTGCATGGTCCAACTGTTATCACAGTAATTTGTTTTCCAGACAAAATTGCCTGAAGAAGCGGCTGGAAAGTGGCTCGCGAAACGTTGCAATGTTATCATGTTTCCAGGTTTTATCAAGATTACATGTGATATTTTATCAAGAACAAGTGTTTTCCTTTAAATAATTTTTAAATACCCCCTTTCCATATACCCTAATTGATTTTTAACAGATTAACAAGAACTGATTGTCTACAATAAAAGGATACTGAATATTCGAACAGAATATAGTAATAACTGAATGTGAAGCATGTACTACACATTTAGCATTTGCTATGTAGATGTTAAATGTTAAGTAGTGGAGATCAGGTTTTAGAAACACTTAAAGACGAGCGTTTTAATTATATCCAAAAAATAAATTTTATTATTTTATTTTATATTTGTGAAATAGTTTCGAAGACAAAAATCAACCAATTATAAGTTCACTAATAAAGTGGGCTTATGAAAAGTCATTTCTAAATGTTTACAAAATCGTCACCGAATTTTTAAAATTATAACATTTTACCTGCACTAATTTAACATGATGTGGCAAAACGTATTTTTTTGACATTTTGTGAAGGCTCCTTATTTCAACTGGGATGTTCATGTGAGGATGTTTATTTTTGTAACCAATACTTCACCCCGGACTTTTGTTTTGTACTGAAGAAATCTAATAGTATTTGCATACACATTTGCATATTATGCATACACATTTTTTTAGTACCTATGTTATTAAAAACTAATGGCACAGACTTTCTCACTTGTTGGTTTCCTAAGCTAAAGAGCTAGGCTAGTTTCCGCTATTGCCTCACCCTCTTCCCAGCTGCTACTTGTTGGCGCCTAAAATACACTTTTCAATTGTTCGGCCCTCTAATAGAATTGAAAATGACTTTAAGAATATTATAGAAGAATCATTTCTGTCCTTTCTGCAAATTTTGCAAAGAAAAATTGGTTGCCGTTTTCTGAAAAAATGTTTGAGAATTTCTGAAAATGCGCAATTTTGAGCTCATTTTCATAGCAAACCTTTCAGTTTTCGAGAAACTTCATTAGAAATCATTTGCAGCACTTACAAATACAGTACGCACATAAGTAAATAGGTAACGTATTTATTTTGTATTAGCACCAATTTAACTATAAGTTGACTCGGAATATAAAACTAACCCTTAATTTTGATGGTCTCGTGATTATGTTTAAATATTTTACTTAGTCAAATAAAATTGCAAATTGCCTGCGTGATTAGAAAATTGTCTCGATGAAAACGCTGAACCGTATTGCCTGTGCTTTTTTTTATACCACCACGTCTGCGGACTTTATACACCGCACTGAAAGTTTTGCGCTTAGAATTTGCGTCCTTGATCTTTTTTTTTTGACGCCACCAAAGAACATTCCCTTTTCTGTCATCAAATTGTCTTCCTGTCCCGCGCTTGTTCGTGGCTACTTGATTCTTTAACAGTTCTATCAGAATGCCATTAAATTTGCTAAACGAAAACTTTTCATCATCTTTTGTGGTTGTTGAATGTAGAATTTAAAAATTACTTCTACCAATGCCTATTTTTGTAATTTCTCGCTACCGCTTACGCCGTGGAGAGAAAGTTATGTAACGCTGCGCGAAAAGCGAATTTTCGGAGAAAAATCTCTGCAGGGACCCTGATAAAAGTGGATTAATCCAGTTGCTAAATTTAGAAAAAATATCCTCTAACACGTGGTGTAGCCAGAATCAATGTTATGTGTATCCCTGATACCGAAAAATCGAATGACGGTTAAAACGTTCTGTCTGTCCGTCTGTGAACAACCCTAGCGCCTAAGCCGTTCAGCCCGATTTTCTCCAAAATTGATATTCCCAATTTATGTGATCGGCGCGGTCTTCGCGGCTTCTTGACTTTGAGGACCCGATATTCAATTTGGGGGAGTACTGTTACATGAATCCCCGTAAAGATTTTACCAAATTTTTCTCAAAAATGGCTGCAAAGTTGATTATAGTTTTGACCTCGGATAGCGAAAAGAACGCCAGAAAAATAGCCCAGGTAATAGTTTCGTTGAAATATCTGAATTTTCGTAAAATTACAAACCGTAACATTTTTTCGCGTCTTCCTACAACTACAATTTTCAAGATCAAGATTTTTCTAGTGAATAAAATGTTTTCTTCAAATTTTATCTTTAAATAAGGACATAAATATAAATAGTTTTCAATTAATTTTGCGTAAAATAGAGGCAATTTTTAGAAACAAGATTCCTCAATAACGGCTCCAATTTTCTTTTTCTTTAACGTTTTTGGCCGGAGAGAGCTACATGCATTGATTGAAATGAAAACACCATTTTGCTGCATTTTTTAATTTTTTTAGAAATTACAATGAATGTAATTTGTTCAAATATCTCTCACAAAGTAAATACTTGCGTTACACGGCGATTTGCATACCACATTGCATTTGTTAATACTAGTGCTTCAAATTATGTTATATTAAGTTTCTCTAAAACTCTATTGCCATTTTGAATTATTCATTTGATTTTTTAAATTATACTAATGCATTTTTACTTTCACGTGTACTATACGTACGTGTAGTATAGGGAAAGTTATGTAATGCTGCGCGAAGAAACGGCGGGTTTTCGGCAGAAAACTCTTATTATAGGGTCCTTGTAACGAAAAAGTGAATAAATAATAAAGTGGCTAAATTATGAAAAAAAATCTCCTAACACGTGGTGCAGCCAGAATCCCTGTTTTGTGGGTCCTTGATACCGGAAAACCAATTCAAATCAAAACGTCTGTTCGTCTGTGAACAACGTTAGCAACTAAGCAGTTCATCCGATTTCTCCAAAATTGATACTCCACGATCGATCTGGCTGATTCTCCTGGCCCCTTGAATTTGAAACCGATACTTTAATTTTGGGAGTACTTTACATAAAGCCCCTCGGACATTTTCAAAATTTTCTCGAAAACTGCTCAATTTTTTCTTTTAACTTCTTGTAAGAATAGAGTAAAATACACTTATCAAGGTGTCATAGGTCCGATTTTCACAGATAACTTTGAATTTTCGAAAATCGCGATAGTTTGAATTTTATTCGGAGTCTTCCTCCTCGTACAAAATTGCAGGTAGAAATTTTTTCTTTAAACTTTTGGTAGAGATACTGATAAATATACTCTATTAGATGACATAAACGCCATATTGCTCTATTCTTTTGTTTTTTCATAAATTGCAAAAATGATTTTTTTCACTTGCATCTCACGTTAATATTTACACTAGCGGCGATTGGTTGACATATTAATGAGTAAATGTGCTTTAAATAATGTCAAGTAAAGTTTGTCGAAGAACTCAAATGTTTTCTGTGAAAACTAGCACAAAATTCCGCATTTTCAGAAACGCTCAAACGCCATTTTCTCATAAATGGCTCCAAATTTTTTTCTTGAAACTTTTGGAACGGATAGTGCTAATTGCATGACGTAAAGTTTATTTTGAGGTTGTTTTTTTTTCGCAAAAATTACACAAATGTAATTTTTTTTAAAGATCTCTCACATCTTTAATTTGCCACATTACCAGCAATTTGAAAAGGTTATTATATTTGTGAGTGTAAGTGCTTCAAATGAATTTTTTTGAAAACTCAAATATTTTCTTTGAAAAAGAGGTTTAAATTTCGCATTTTTAGTAGCTCTTAACGCAATTTTCTTAAAAACGGCTACAAATTTTTAAAAGGAATTTCCTATTTAGGACGATGTTTGACAGTTTTTTAATATTCCAAAATTAATATTTCCGTTCTACCATTAGGAAACCGAAAAATTGAGAAAATGTCAAAAGAATGTACTTTGAGTGGCGATAGATAGCAGCTGGTTTTTTCAATGAAATGTATTTACAAAAATAGATCTTCAAATAAGGTCAGCTTCAAAACAGTTCAAATAAGGTTTAATTTTTTGAAAATACTAGATGTTTTTCTATAATTTCGTGACAAACATAACAGCCCGCTGCAAATTTACTGCGCTTCTGACAGCCGGATGCGTCGTAAATTAGAATTTGCAATTTTGTATATTATATCTTTGATCGTTTTTACATTCGACCTTTTGTTATACATTTACATATTAATCTTTACAAAAAATTATTTATTTTAAAATATTTGAAATAAAAATTGCTAGCTCTTTAAGGGAATATCGATAATGTAGGGAATGCAACAAATGAATTCCATTCCACTGTCGCGAATTTCTGTGAATTACGTGTAATTGTTGTGACTTGATATAACCGTATGGTATCAGGCTTCTTTCTCCAATACAAATTTAGAAAACTTTTGTATTATATTTTTATGCAGTTGTAGAATTCACGTAGTTTTTGACAACACTGCGATGGAAACAGTGAGTTGTTCGCTTCTTGGTTAAATGGGGCGTTTTCAAATAATAGCTAAGGTAGAGTAGTAGAGCAGAAAGTGCAATATTTCAATCCTATGTAGCTGTTTCCAATAATACGGGAAAATGTGTGCTGTTGTAGCACCACTAGTTTAAGTATCACTCACATTGTTGATATTTAGACTACTGTCATGTTCTATACATTATTTCATTTGTGAACACAAGTTCTTCAAGTGATTTCTGATGAAGTTTCTAGAAAATTCTTAACTTTTCTATGAAAATGACCTTAAAATTGCTCCAAATTTTTCGATGAAAATTGAAAAATGGAATAGGTCTGCTTTTCTCTTCTGTAATGTTCTTAAAGACGTTAGCCTTTATTCTATTATTAGGGGACCGGAAAATTGAGGAAATGTGAAAAAAATCGTTTTCGCGCAGACAGCAACTGGGAAGAGGATAAGACAGTGCCATAAAGCATCCTAGACTAAAGATTAGAATACTAACTAGATCCGAGAAAGCCTGTGCCATTCTGTTGCAACACTGGTTTTCACTTCTTCGCCTTATTGTACGAAGAGGAGAATGGTAACCGTGCGCCGGAAATCGGTATTTTCCGACAGAAAAACTCTTTTTGCCGTGGTAACGAAAAGTGGATAAATCGTGTTCGTACATGCGGTAAATTATTTCCTCTAACATGTTGTGCAGTCAGAATCGTTATTTCATGAGTCCTTTATACCGGGAAATCGATTGACAGCAAAACGTCTGTCTTTGGTCAAAGCTAGCGCCCTACACCGTTCAGATGTTTTTCTCCAAAATTGTTATTCCGCCATCACTTTAAAGGAACTCACGGCTCTGCGAGTTTGAAAACTGATATTTTGAGTTTTGGTGGTACTTTACATGAAGCCTCAAACATCATTTTCATTTTTTTTTTCCAAAATGGCTCTACATTTTTTTCTACACTTTGTCCTCGGAAAGCGGAAAAGCTTTAAAATTGGTGCGGGTCGCTTTTCGGTTGAAATCTAATGATTTTTCGAAAGTTGTAAAAGTTCAAACATTTTTTCGGCGTCTTCGTACAAACCATAGAGTAAAGATGTATAGTAAAAGTAAAGATGTAAATATATAGTAAAGATGTATAGAGTAAAGAGTAAAGATGTACATCCTTAGTCCTATGTACAACTACATTATTGAAGTTAGAGATTTTCCATAATGAAACATGTTCTTCAAAGACATCTTTAAATAAAGTCATGTCAATTTTTCGAAATATGATTAGTTTTCCCGTAATTTTGCGTGAAATGTAGACAATTTTGAAACAATTATTTTCCCAAAACCGCTCCTATCTTTTTTTTAAATTTTCTCCTCGTATTTATCAAGGATTAGTACGAAATAGTGCTGCCCCCGTCTACGGTGAACTCTCCGCATTTTCGAAAATTGCAAAAAATTATCATTGCAAAATAACAATATTTATGATAGATTTTTCTAAAATAAAAATCTGTTCTAAAAAATAGATCTTCAAGAAAGGTTATGTACAATTTTATTTTTGAAAAAGTGAGTTGTTTGGCTTAATATCTGCCAAAGCTAAGACAATCTATAAAAATATTTTCTCAAAACGGCTCCAATTTTTTCCTTGAATGTTTCCACGGACAGAGTAAAGGACGCTTTGAAATGGCAGGTCTGATTTTTGTTGAACTCTCTGAAATTTACAAAATTGTAAAATTTAGAAATAATGCCAGAAAGTATGCGCTGTTGTGGCCCCACTAGGTTATACTAAGAACCCTGATTCATTAAAATCTTCCCTTCGTGAGGAGAACGGGGGCGGGATTCTGCATGTGAGAGTTTTCGTTTTACTATCTCATACACGTACGGAGTAAGAATCGTAATACTGATGAAGTTGTCTAATGCTGCTGAAAATAGATTTCGAGATTTCAAAGGCCGACTCGAAGCTCTGACATTTTGAAAAACACTCTTGGGGTCCGGCAGGTCCCTTGGCACCAAAAGAAGGTTTTTTTGTAAACATCCGTTAGTCTATGAACAACACTATTGCATAAACTATTCTTAGAAATTTTCCATATTCCCCTGTCGATCTGACTCGATTCCAAGCTCTTATATTTTGAAAAACTTTTTAAATTTTGGGGGTAAAATACGTGAAGCCTCTGGGACATTTTCAAAATTTTCTCAATAATGGTTCCATTTCCTCCCTCTACATTGCTTGTAAGAAATGAGTGAAACACATTTATAAAGACGGCATAGGTCCAATTGTCACTGTTATATCTGAAATTTTGGAAATTACAAAAGTTTTATTTTTTCGGTGCCGTTCTACAACTACAATATTGAAGATGGCGATTTTTTCTTCACATGAAATTTGTTCTCCAAAATTACCTCTTACCCTTGACGATTACCATGAAGGTTTTGCTTTAAAATTTTTCGAGCAATTTTAAGTGAAATATAGGAAATATCAAAATGTATCAAAAACAAGATTCTATCAAAAAACGGCTCCCATTTTTTTCTTTAAACTTTTTGTAGGGATTTTCTCAAAAACTCAAAAGTTCTCTCTAATACGAGCTCGATGTTTGGCATTTTTGGAACGTTCAAACGCCATTTTCTTGAAATGCCTCCAAATCTTTTCATTTACGTTTTTGTTAAAAAATAAAGAAAAATTGACAGCGCTAAATGCACTGTATAAGACGATAATTTGTATAAAGCAATTTGTATAAATTATTGCATTTGTCAGTGGAAGTGCTTCAAATGATTTCGAATGATGTTTTTTGAAACTCGAAAGGTTTTTTGAAAATTAGCTCAAATTTCCGCATTTCCAGAAACGCTCAAACGTCATTTTCTTTAAAAAACGGTACAATTTTTTTCATCAATTTTTTTTGTACGTATAGTGCTAAATTCACTGTTTAAGATGATATAAAAGTCATTTGGCTGTATTCTTTTTTTTTTCAAAAAAATTCGAAAATGTACTTTTTTTAAAAATATCTCTCATGCCATTAATCTGCACATTTCCAGCGATTTGTATACATTATTTCGTTTGTGAGTAAAGTGTCTTAAATGACTTCCTATGAAATTTTTCGAAAACTCAAAAGTTTTCTGTGAAAAAGAGCTTCAAACTTCGCATTTACGGAAACGCTGAAATGATATTTTTTCAAAAACGGTTTCCAAATTTTTCACCGAAATTTCCATATATGACGAGGTTTACTCTTATATATCTGTAAGACATGTTCTGTCACAAGGCCACCGAAAAATTGATTGAATCGAGTAAAAGTGAAACAATATTCTTTGGACAGCGATAGACGGCAGCTGGCAGGAGGGTGGGGCAAAACCGAAAAGGTAGCCCAGACCAAAGATATTAGAAAACTAACTAGTACGAGAAAGTCCGTGCCATTCTGTAGCATCACTAATTATAAAAATTATGATACACATGATATCTGATGTATTTCAATCCATTTGTTTTGTTATTTTAACTAAAATAGTGCATGATAATATGCTGCTCTAGAAAATGTAGCAGCGAAATTGTATGCACTTGCCCGAACTCACGACCAATGTTCCAATTAAAACGTACAATAATGATTTATTCCTGAATGTTTACAAACGTTCAATAAAAGTTTGTAAACATTCAAGAATTTTTAAAAAGATTCTTAGTTTGAAGTTATTTTTCTGAAAATAACTGCAAAATTATTTTTCTCCGTGAAATACATTTTTGCTTATAGAACTTTCAATTGATTTTTCTGTTTCAGAGCAAGAAAATGGAAATGGATCTGAGGGTAACCACAAAAGGTACGGGTTTTCAACTAACCGATCAGAATGAGTGGTGGTCAACCCTGTTTCGCTCCTGCAGGAAGGAGCTACTGTGAAAGCGACAACAGACTCTGACAAAACAGCACTGCTTCGGGCAGTCAAAAATAATGATGTTAAAATGGTATCCACATTACTGCAGAAACACCCTAAGAATGTTAAGAACGAAGATTACCTAGCCGCTCTGCACTTGGCAGCCAAATCTGGAGCAGGTAAATCGCTTCGTTGCTGATTAGCAGAGGCGTTGAAGTCAATGCAGTGGACAAAGGTTACACGGCTCTCCATTGGGCCGCAGAGAAAAGTCATGCAGACGTTGTCACTACGTTGTTGCAAAATGGTGCTGACAAAAATCTAAAGACTTCCGAAGGCACAGCTCTGGATAGAGCTGCAGCGGGTGGCGCCACCGAAGTCGCCTCTTTGCTTCTGCAGGACACCAGTCGTCCTTCCAGTGATGGTTGGTGGAGACAGGCGTTGCGTAATGCACTTCATAGCGGGGCTACCGAGATAGTTTCTATGCTTATCGAGAAAGGCGCTGACGTTCGCACTACTTACAAGAATCGGTGGACTACCCTGCATGTTGCTGTAAGTGGCAATGCCCCCAGCGCAGGGTTGATTTCCTTGCTGCTGAAGAAAGGAGTAAATGTCAACGCAAAATCCAAATCCGGCAGCACGGCACTACACTTGGCCGTAGAAGGTGGCGTTGCCGATGTGATAACCTTCCTACTGCAGAATGGCGCTGATTTACACGCAATGGACTCTCAAAATAGGATGGCATTGCACTTAGCCGCAGAGAATGGCGCAGTTGACGTTGTCTCTTTACTGCTAGAGAGTGGTGCCGACATCAAGGCGAGGGGCGAAATGATGATGACAGCCTTGCACTACGCTTCTAAGAAAGGTTTCGTGAAAGTCGTCTTTCTGCTGCTCAACCATGGTGCAAAGGTGCTGGTAAAAGACAGCAAACATCGAACACCGTTACACTACGCGGCAGAGGCAGGAGCAGACGACGTAGCTACGCTGCTGCTACTGAATAAAGCAGACGTACATGCAAAAGATCTACACGGCTGCACGGCGTTGCATTTCGCAGTCGACAAAGATGCTCCACGCGTCGTCACTTTGTTACTTTATTACGGCGCTGATGTCAATGTGCAAGGCAACGGCAGCAACACACCTCTGCAATTAGCCGTTAGAAATGGCAATCTCCACATCGTCTCCCTGTTGTTACGAAAGGACACCAACATCAATGTTGCTGGTGTCGGTGGTGAGACTGCATTGCACTTGGCCGCTAAGAAGAGTGCTACAGATATCGTTCGCCTCTTGCTGCAAAATGGAGCTAACATTGATTCCAAGGATTCAAAGGAAACAAACACCCCTGCACGTCGGCGCTGAACAGGGAGCCGTTGACACTGTCGCCCTTCTTCTACAGAATGAAGCTGATGTGAATGCCAAGGACGCATCGGGGCGCACGGCACTGCACTTTTGCCGTGGAAAAAGGTGCTGGTGATGTTACGTCAATGCTCCTGGCTAAAAACGCCGACATTGACGCCAGAGACGGAAAGAATAGGACAGCACTGCATTTAGCGACCGAGAAATGCAGTCTTAATATCGTTTCCATACTCCTGGAAAATAATGCAGACGTCGACGTCCAAGATGAAAACCATAAAACGGCTCTTCACTTAACTGTCGAAAATAATAATGTTAGCATCACATCCATGCTCCTGGAAAACAATGCAGACGTTGATGCCAAGGACGAAAAGAGTAGAACAGCTCTGCACTTGGCAGCGGGAAGGACAACGTTGAAATCGTTTCTTTGCTCCTGGAAGATAATGCCGACTTTGACGCCAAAGATGAACAAGGGAAGACGGCACTGCATTTAGCCGCTGAGAAAAGGGCTACCGACGTCGTGGCGCTGTTACTGCAGAAGGGCGCCGATGTTCTTGCGAAAGACAATAGAGAGAAAACGGCCTTACATTTAGCCTCTGAGAATAATGCGCAAGAAATCGTCTTTCTACTTCTGAGAAAGAATAGCAACCCCAACGCGAAAGATAAAAAAGGAAGGACGGCCTTGCACTATGCCGTTGCGACTGGCGCTGCTAACATTGTCTTGACCCTCCTGGAAAATGACGCCGACGTTGACGCAAAAGATGAGAAAAGAATGACTCCATTGCACTTTGCCACAGAGAAGGGCGCCGTTGACATTGTTCGAATGCTTCTGGAAAAGAAGGCGGACGTCGACGCAAAAGATGTGAAGAAAAGGACGGCACTGCACAAGGCTTCCGCTAGAGGAGCTGTCGACATCGTATCTCTGCTGTTTGCTAACAATGCTGATGTCAACACTAGGGATGAAGAGGGAAGAACTGCTCTTCATTGCGCCAGGCCTTCATCTGCAAAGCGCTCTTGTACCGAAATTCTTCTGGAATGTGGTGCACGGGTAGATATTAAGATAATGATGGTATGACTGCTCTACATCGAGCAGCGATGTGTGACGATCGACAAGGTGTGCAAGCATTGTTGCGGGCTGGAGCTAGCGAGACTTCGGTGGACAATAATGGGAGGACCCCCTCTGATGTTGCTGGATCAGTTTTCCTCCGCCAACAACTGAATACATCAAGACTGGTAGAATCTAGAAATTATTCACCGTTTCGTAGGCACAATGAATTTCTTTTGCTCAGATCGTATTTACTCATAGGGAGAACACTGCACATAAGAGAATTGATTTTATATGACTAAAATAATAGAAATGCTATGCAGTAACAGAATGTTCAACTCTGTGTAATGTGATTATTGAAACATTGGAGGTTAAAATACTGGTTTATTTTGAGAGACAGTGGATTTATTGCAGGCATGTGCATAACCCACTCTCCTCCCATTTAGTTAATCATTTTATATGGTATACAATTAAGTTTCAAAAATAAATAGTTCAGAATGTATCTTATAAGCAGATTTGTGTGCACAGCCTCTGCTAGCAGTTGGTTTAATTTTTCATACTTATTTCCTTTTAAAGTATATACTTTAATGTGTGTTCTTGTAGTTTTTAAAATATATCAAAGGAAATTTATATTTACTCTATTCTCCATTTCATCTATTACTATATTTTGAAAAATGATGTGTTGTTAAAGAAAAAAATATTTAAAAAATTGGAATAATAATAATAATATAGCATTAAGTTAAAAAATGCTTTTAAAAATATAACATCATGTATTAACAGATATATCATTTTATTTTTGCATATGTAGAAGAGTAATAGTAATTATTCCATAGAAGCCAAATAATTTCACTGAAATTTTTTATAATAACCACTATTGTTTAGAAAATTAAGATAACCCCAATATATATTCAAACTTCAATTTTTGTCCATAAATATTTTATTAGACATAAGATAAATATTAAGAGGCAATTTTTAATTGTTTCACAAAGTGTCTTCTTGTTGAAATGGTAGATAAGAAAATTTCTTAGTAACACTCAATTTTTTAATACATTTATCTATAATTTTTGTATCTTCTAGTTATCAAATGATGGAAACTTTTTGAATTTTTTTTGCAAAATCAGATTATGAAACTTTTGACACATATTCATCTCAAAAACAGTTAATCCTTGTATATTATTATGGAATGTGTTGGACCCTAACCTTTGTAAATGATCTGCAGTTTTTAATTGCACCAAAAGTTTGTATGACCTTTCATGGATTTTATAATTACATCTCAAAATGTGCTTTTTTGATTTGTAACCCCCTTTCTCTAAAAATGTTTTTGCAATATTTTTTCTATGTAGTTCAGAACAAATGGATTTGAAATCAATCCTAGAAATAAAATGTCATGCTGAACAAGAAAAGGAAAAAAATCAGCCACAATCTGGAGTTTATTTTTTTATTTCTGGATCTATTTTTGTTTCTATTTAATGTTGAATGCCAGGACATTTCTATATGATTGACACAAAAGTTTCCAACAGAGCATCTGTCATTTATATATATGTTTCATGGTTTAAAAAACCCACAGCATTCACACATGAATGACTGCAATGGAAATGCCTTTGGGGTAACACACTATGACTCCCGGTGAACATTGAGGTAAGCATTAAATTGACAAAGTTTTATCATAATCAGATGAACAGAATGGCAGCACATAAAATATGAACATACAAACATTGTTTTTATGTATTAGATTATAAATTCTAGAGTACAAAGAAAGTAAATTAATTATTGGTGAGAAATACTAAGAATTCCAGGCACAGTAGAAGCTTCTTTTTGCACAGTTATCATAGAAAGCATATGTCATCTTTGCAAGGTCGCCCTTCGGGGGAATCTTCCTCGTGTTTTTGCTACTTTGTCAATTCGCATAGCTGATGAAAAGCTTTCTTCTCTTTTTACTGGTTCTGTCTACTTTTGTAGCTAAAATATAATCAGTCTCAAGACCACTTTACTCAAGGAATGTAATGCAGAAGAGGAATGTGTATAAAACAAATTGTCTCAAGTCTTAAAGGTTTAACTATTAGGTACTTTCTTGAAATTGAGTACTTCACTTCCTGTTAGGAAGAAGCAGCATTCATAAATAAAGCATGTACCACAGTATTTAAAAAAATTCAAAAATTCCCCTAAAAGCCACATCACTCATGTATGAAGTATGCACAAACAATGCATTTGAACTATTGTGGTAAAGATTGCCTCATCAGGTTACTTATATCTTGTTGGTTGGTATGTTATTTGACTATCACATAATCTTTACTGTAGAGAACTTTAAATTAACATTTCACAATGAATGTTGAAATGAACTGTTTAGAACATTATTTTATTTTAAACTTATATGTATAAATTATACGTATAATTTGTATGTATAAAATGTATGTATAAGTTTCAAATTTAAAGAATAGGTTTTAAACATTTTGTTTTAATGTGTCAATGTGAAATGTCAATTTAAAGTTCTGACAATAAGAATGGGTGATTGTCAATAAACATACAGACCAAAAAGATATAAGTATTGAAACATTAAATGAACTGTTTAAAACATTACTTTATTTTTAACTTATAATATACATATAAATTACACATAAATATATGTTTAATTTATATGTATAAAATAAACACATAAGCTTAAAATAAAAAAAAATAAACAGTTCACTTAATGTGTCATTGTGAAATGTAAATTTAAAGTTCTAGCAATAAAAAATAGGTGATTGTCAAATAACATATGGAGCTACAAGACATAAGTAACCTGATACACAAAACAAATTTAAATGACCATATGAGATATAACTATTCATCAATTGTTCGTAAATGACCAAAAGAAGCTTACATACACATTTTACACTTGGCCCCAACCCATTACAATGTACAAGAAATAGTACATGTCTCTGGCAGTTAAACATGTTAAATAGCTTTAAGTGTTCGCAGAACAACAAAAATATATCTCATTCTGGTAGGCCATCTTTTTAAGTTAAATTTGTCAGTTTCAGTGCTTTTGGCAAGTTCTCATCCTAATGTTACAGTGAAAGTCTTATCTATGTATTCCAGCAATTTATTTATTTGATAAATGTTCGCCTTATAAAATCAACAAGATTTTTCGTAGAAAACTATGTTTAGGTGGTGAAGTTGAACTCATCCCATGTCAAAAGATACTTGTAAAAAATAATAGTATCAAAGTACTACACGATTAAAAGGTTGATATAATTATTGAGTATTTTTACATTCAATTGAAAATGAGTTCACTTTCACTTGCAACTGCCAATTCAGTTACCCATGAACTAATAACACAAAATGACACTTAGCCTTAATATTATTTTATTTCAGAAGAGGCATTGGTCTCAAAGCTATGGACCGGTTGGACCCATTTTTTGGATGCATTATAGAAAGGTATTAAGAGGACTATTCAGCCTGTAAATATTCACCTCAGGCAAACATTTATATGATTTTAAGAACAGGTTTCATTTTAACACACTTAAATTCTGCAAATAGACATTTAGCTCGTTCCCAACCATCACAATTCATGCTGAGATTATTACAGTTTACTTGGATTGTTGGAAAATAAAATTTTAAATAAATTCCTTAAAAATTGATTATTTTCATTTTTCCTTTTTTTATTTAAAATTTATGTTGATTGTGCCTATATCATAATAGCTCTAACTATTCTGAGAGGGAACAATAGAAGGGATACTCTCACTCAAAAGGTGTATAAAAGCAGCTGCATGAGAGAGTATGGTATGAGTTTAAAACGGTAGCAGTAAGTAAGCACTAAACTCAGTCTGGTTTAGCAGCTATTTACCACATGCCCCTTGTTGAAGAATCTTGATATCAAAATGTATTGTCTAAAAATACCAAAAGGCCTTTTAAGAGAATATATTATCTCAAGCTTTTATTAAAGAACATGAAATGGGTGTCTCAAGTGAATCTTGAGGGGATACAGAATGCTTTATCCTGGCAACAGATAATTTTTTTAGTAATTCTCAGAATCTACTGAAGTTAGGCAGAACTATGGAATTTTTACAGGTTACAGATATATCAATCATAATAACATTGTGAAAAATGTTTACTGTTTCTAAGCTGTTTTTTTTTTTTTCCGTAATGCAGTTTTTCACGGCGTTTCGTGAAGACCCCAAATAACTGAAGTTTAGAAATTACTGAATATATTCTAAACTAGTGGTGCTACAGAATGGCACAGACTTTCCCGTATTAGTTTTCTATTTTCCTGGGTCTCGCTAGCTATTCGGAATTGGCCACATACTTCTTTCTTGCCAGCTACCATCTATCATCGACAAAAGTACATTTTTTTGTCATTTTCCTTAATTTTTCGGTTACTATTGGTAGAACAGAAACATTAATTTTAGAATATTAAAAAACACAAAAACCTAGCCGTAAATGGCAATTTTCTTTTAAAAATTATGTGCCGTTTAAGAGAAAATGGCGTTTTAGCACTACTAAAAATGCGAGATTTGAAGCTCATTTTCACAGAAAATTTTTGAGTTTTCAAAATACTTTATTTGAAGTTATTTGAAGCACTTACACTCACAAATATAATCATCTTTACAAATTGCGGATAATGTGCATATTAAAGATGTGAGAGATCTTTCAAAAAATTTACATTTATATAATTTTTTAAAAAAACAAAAAAACTCAAAATAAACTTCACGCTATACTAATGAGTGTAATTAACACTATCCGTTACAAAAGTTTCAAGAAAAAAATTGCAGCCATATACGAGAAAATGACGTTTGAGCATTTCTGAAAATGCCGAAATTGGAGCTACTTTTCACAGAAAACGGTAGTGTTTTCGAGAAAATTTACTTGACATTATTTAAAGCATATATACTCGTAAATATAATAATGTAAAAAAATCGCCGATAATGTAAATATTAACGACGTGAGAGACAAGTAAAAAAATTTACATTTTGGTAATTTTTGAAAAAACCAACCGATAGACCAAAATGGCTTTTATGTCATTGATAGAATACATTTACCACTATCCCTACCAAAAGTTTAAAGAAAAAATTTGGAGCCGTTTTTGAGAAAATTTTGTTTTTGTAATTTTTTAAAATTGCACATATTGCACGCAATATTGCACGAAAACTACCAAAATTGTGAAAAACATTTGCATGACCTTTATTAAAGAACTCAATATGCAGAACAAATTTTATTTGAAGAAAAAATCTCTATCTTCAATTTTGTAGTTGGAGAAAGACGCCGAAAAAATTCAAACTTTCACAATTTTAGAAAATTCAGAGCTGTACGTGAAAATCGTACCTATGCCATGTTAAAAAGTGTATTTTCCTCTATTCATACAAGAAATTTAAAGAAAAATTTGGAGCCGTTTTTGAGAAAATGTTGAAAATCCCCGGGGGGCTTCACATAAAGTACCCCCCAAATTTTAAAGAATCTTTTTCAAAATCACAAAGCTTCGACTAGAATCAGATCGACTGGAGAATATCAATTTGAAGAAAATCGACCGAACGGTTTAGGCGCTAGCGTTGACCACAGACGGACAGACGGACGGAATGCCGTCAATCGATTTTAAGTATAAAGAAGCAACAAATCATGGATTTTGACCACACCACGAGATAGAGGATTTTTTTTTCTTAATTTAGCAACTGGTTTTATCCACTTATTCGTTTTCACGGCCCGGCAATTAATTTTTTTCCGCCGAAAATTGGCCATTTTTTTCGCGCAGCATTACATAACTTTCCCTATACTACGTATATCACTCCGTGTATACGTACGTATACGGGAAAGTAAAAGAGTTGGGTTGAACAAATAAAAGAGCACAAAAGATACACACATGACTTTACGCTTCCAGGTTACTTCGTGGCAAACTCACACTACCGCGCCAAATTTGAAATCGCTCACCCTATAAATCGGCAATCCACGAAAACCTTTGGTCTCCGAAAAGACGTCGATCGGTTTTGGGTAATCGCAAGGCGGATTACCAGTCTCCTGGGACCTAAGCAGTAAGTATTTTGGGCCCCCATTGATCATTTTTTTATCCAAATGTATACATTAAATACCAATTTTTAATTTAAAATATATCTAAATAGGATTTTTATAGTTTTGTTTATAAATTTATGACAAATTGCAACATAACTAAAAAATGAATACAATATTTGTATTTCATTTATCAATCAATAAATATTGAAGTACATCAAAACAACGACATGTTCGTGTACTTCAGAAATAACACTGGAAAGGAAATTAATAAAGATGCGGCAACATATAACGTGTAATATGTTAAGAACAGGACAAATATATTATTAAATTAATATTGTATTAGAACAATGCATGTAGACAGAGACATTGTTATATAAAAGAAAAGACAGTCGTGACTTGTTTTGACAAGCAACAAAGGAAAGTTGAATACAGAGGGAACGAACCAAGAATGAAAACAAAAGGGATGTAGATTTTATGAACATTAGATCAGAAGCGTTTTGATCACGGCGAGGTATAGATCGTGAACTGTAGTCTGAGACGAGAGATTTTCTTAAAGTTATTACAGAAGTATTTTTGAGCGCGGTCAGTTACAGATCGTGAGTTGTGTACTGAGACGGGATATTTTCTTAAAGTTATTAGACAAGCGTTTTGATCACGGCGAGGTACGGATCGTGAGTTGTAGGCAGAAACGCAAGATTTTTCTTAAAGTTAGTTTGCAGAAGTGAGATGCTAGGGTGACGCGATCGTAAGAATATTCGGACGCGACATGAACTGTTGGTGGAATATTTGAATTACGTGATTATTTACGTGTGTGGATGTAGCAGAAATGGACTTTGCAGCTTTAAACGGGATTGGTGATTAATGATGAATGGTCGCAACAGACGACGGTCAAGAGCGCAGTACAGCCTGTCAACAGGGAAGTATAATCGTGAGGAAATAAGAACTTGATTCGTCAAAAATATCGTTGTTCAAGGCCAAGAATGTCTCTATATTTAAGTTAAATTTAAGATGAAAGGATTTGTTTTACAAGTTAGTTGATGTCCATCAAAAAGGAATTATTAACATCTACAAAGGAATTATAAAAATTAAACGATTTTGGAAAAGATTATTGAATAAAGAACGCGGTCGACACTTCATGTCGCTGATGCTACAGCCATACAATTGTTGTCATTCATTAGAATAGAAACAATTCATAAAAACATCCTTTTCATTTTTGTTATTTGCTCGTAAACATAAAAAAATTACCAACCGAAATCTTGTACAAGCTGTATTTTTCAGCCCACAGTACCAGTAAGAGGACCCTGAGGGTAAGTATGGTAATGTCACGAAAACGCCTGTGGACGTATTACCGAGCTAGCCACCCAAATTATTGCGTCCATCATTCGGGGAGAATTTAAATTTTTATGTAAATAAATAAATAAATAGATAATTGTTTTTACGAGATAGGGTAGGAAAACATTACATGGGCACCACTACGTGGAGTTGAATAGTGAAAATAAGATAGCAGGGATCCAGGAAACATTACAATATACACATTAATGATTTTGGTTTACACTTGACTATTCGTATATTATAGTAGATACATAAAATATAACTCCTATTAAACATTTCTACACTTTCGCCGAGCAAATTCTTATATTAAATCATCAAAATTTAAGCCACGGATAACATCAAAATCAATTGATAGTAAAGCCAATGAACTATCTTGTCACATTTTCGTTCTCAGAGGATTTTTATCCTTTTTAATTGTGAAAAAGACCGCGCTCCAGAACAGCTTATCGATGCTATAAACATTCTATGGCAGATTTCTAACTTCGGAAAACTGTTTGGAGTTGGTCATTTATAATGATTTAATAGAAATCAGTATAATTAACACGAATACTTTACTCTTAGTTCATGTTCAAAAGTATGCAATGATGAAATTGTTTCAATTCCCCGGCAAGATTCAAATCCAGATCCTCAGGATACGATGCGACAAGCGTTTCAACGTTAAATAATAACTCTTTGTTAGACAAGTCCATGTTCAACAAGAAAGAAAATTTGTTTGACAGATTTTTATAAGCCTGGTCTCTTCTTTTCATCTGGGTTTGCAGAATGTCAATGATGACCTTCTGAAAGCCTTCACACACGTAAACAGTAATTTAGATAAACATATCCGAAGGCTGGAAGAGGTCGTTCTCTACAATGACGGTTGGGCACAAGTAGGCAACACTGCGAATTTCCCCAACCGTGCACCCGTGACTGCACATAAGACACAGACACCACATCCAGTCGCAATTCAAAACAGATTTAGTGTTTTAGATTATGAAACAGATTTTCCTCGCCTTCCTGATCCTCACAACCCTTCCCTTCCATCGACAAATACATGCACAAACCAACGCAAACAGGCTAGGAAGCGTGTCAAAACCAAAACACGTAAAGCTTCGCATCCTAGCCCACTTGAAAACAAAGCCATTCCTACTGAGCCTAAAAAACAGGTACTTATTTTAGCTGACAGCCATGGTCGCCATCTTTCCTCCATTCTCAGTAGGAAGTTACCCCCCAACTACTCAGTCTCGTCTATTTTTAAACCTAACGGGAGGTTTGCAGACGTGACTGCAGAGTTGGACACTCACACGAAGACAATGACCAATCAGGACACAGTCTTTATTATCGGAGGGCAGAATGACATTAATTTGGGCGGTAACTTTACACCTGAGCAACATGTAAACAAATTACAATGTGCCGCCCAAAATACTAACATTGTAGTCTCGACTCTGCCCTTCTGGTACAACAGGCCAACACTCTGCAGCGAGATTAAGCACGCAAACCAACAACTAAAACTGCAACTGAGAGAAACAGATGTAACACTTTTTGAAATGAATTTCCTCTCAGTAAAACACTTCACCCGGCACGGTCTCCACATGAACCTTGCTGGAAAACATGCAGTCGGTGAAAAGCTTGCACAATACATCATCAACTCCAGTCCTACGCAGCCTCCTGCCAAAAATCCATCCCTTTCACCTTCCTTACGTTCCCCACCCCCCACCCTTATTCTGAACCCTCTTACCCCCTCCTGTGAACCTACTCCCGTTTTTTCCATTCCCACTACCAATGACGCCTCTATTTCCTCACAACCTGTGACTGCTGGGACACATTACAACCTTCGACCACGCACTCGAGGTAAAAATGGAGTAAATATATAGCAACTACAGTCAGATGCAGCAGAAAAACATTCGTGTAGGTACTTGCAAAAAATAAAGATATTGCACCATAATGTTCAATCCCTTTCAAATAAAACTGAGTTTATCGAGGCAGCTCTACAGAGCGATTTAAATCAAATGGATGTTCTTTGCTTTACAGAACATTGGTTATCTCCTAATGAACTTAACATTTTCCAAATTCCAAACTTTTACCTCGCAGGCTATTATTGTAGAAAAAGAGAATCTCATAAAAGTCCGGCATATGGAGGTTCTTGTATTTACGTTAAAAATAATATTCATTCTATCTCCTTGACGGAATTCAATGAGTATGCCGTTGAAAATGTTTTTGAAATTTCTGTTGTACATCTTCCTGTGCTAAAATGATATTGCTTTGCATCTACAGGCCTCCAACAAAGAGAGCTGCAGATTACATTTTGTTCTTAGAAAAACTAGAGATAACACTTATCAAAGTCATCAATCGCTCTTCTGAATCCATTGTTGTATGTGGAGATTTTAACATTGATTTTCTGGTCGAATCTTGCGAGAAAGAGCAGTTTCTTAACTTAATTAATTCCTTCAATTTAGATATTACAATAAAAGTACCTACACGGATCACAGTAAATTCAAAGAAGGCAATCGATCAAATTATAATTAACAAAACCACTACTCGACATGAAATTGAAACAAAAGATTTAGGATACAGTGACCACGATGCGCAAATTCTTACCATTATACGAAATGCGAACAATGACACAATAAATAATACACGTATGAGTAGGGTGTTTTCTAAAAGTAAAATAAAATTATTCATTGATTACTTGCTGCAGGAGTCATGGGACGCAGTTTATAATACTATTGATACAAACGATAAATATTATTCTTTTTTTTCAACGCTTTCATTTCATTTTAACACTTGCTTTCCTCTTCAGAAAAGAAAATTAAATATTTCACGCAAAAACAATTCTTGGATAACACAAGGGATTAGAACATCATGTAAAAACAAACGAATTCTTTCTTTCATTTCTAAGCATCATAACGTATCTCAAGATTTCCTCCTGTACTTTAAAAAATACAAATCATTGTTAAGAAAAGTCATAAGGCAGGCTAAAATCATGAAACACGATCAGGATATTTTGAACTCAAATAACAAAACAAAATCAATGTGGGATATAGTAAAAAATGCGACCAAACCAACTAGAAACCTTATAGAGAATGTTGTTTTAAAAGATAACGATAGAGATGTGAACGATCCGGCAACAGTGGCTAGTCTCTTTAACCAATACTTTTCGAGATTTGCTGTCGATCTCACTAAGGGTTTTTCAGCCACAAAATTCAACATCTGACGTTTCCCTAAAAGTCTTAGACACTATGTTTCGTTTCCGAAACCTCTTCCTATGAAATTCTCAAATAATCGGTAAATTAAAAAATAAATATTCGGCCGGTTTAGATGAATTTCCGGATTGTTTGTTAAAGACGTGCGCGCCAGCCATTATACACCCGTTAACTCACATATTTAATGCATCCTTATGCACCGGAATTTTTCCAGATATTTTTAAAACAGCTAAGATTAAGCCGCTCTTCAAAAAGGCAACAAAAATGAAGTTCAAAATTATCGGCCAATTTCTCTTTGTCAGTTTTTTCAAAAATATTAGAGAGACTTTTTTATGTGCGAATGGAAACCTTTCTCAATAAACACGACGCGTTTTCAAATTGCCAACATGGATTCCGGAAATCAAAATCTACGGAAACAGCCATTTTTTCTTTTCTTAAGGATGTTGCCTCATCATTGGATCAAAACGAAGCAACTATTGGAATATTTTTAGATCTTTCAAAGCTTTTGACGTCATTGATCATAACATTTTACTTTCAAATTACCTTCGTATGGAATCCGTGGTATTGCTCTAGATTGGCTATGTTCGTACCTTAAACAACGATCTCAGAGAGTAGAAATACCTTACTGGAATGATGGAACTTTATGTACACACCTTTCCGATTCTTTGCCAATTGTACGTGGAGTCCCGCAAGGATCGATTTTAGGCCCTACTCTCTTCCTATTATACGTAAATGACATGCCCTTAGCGATTCGAAACGGAAGAACAGTTCTCTTTGCGGATGATACAAATATTCTTTGCAACAAAGAAAGCGTAAATAGTACATTATCAGACGTTTCAAATTGGTTCCGTAATAACAAATTAAAAGTAAATGAAAATAAAACAGTTTCAATGCAGTTTTCCATATCAAATAAAAAATTCTGTACTCCATTGAAAATGAACGGTGTGCCATTGACTGATGTTAATGTAACAAAATTTTTAGGTCTATCAATTCAGTCAAACCTCAAATGGAATGCCCACTTAAATGAATTGAACACAAAATTAAGCTCATTATGCTACGCGTTCAGAATTCTTTCAAATTCCGTCAGCCTTCATACAGCTCGTTGTGTATATTTTGCCAATGTTCACTCCCGCCTGAGATATGGCATAATATTTTGGGGAAACACATCTTATAGTTCACAGACTTTCAGATTACAAAAAAGAATTGTACGAATAATAAGCAAATCCAACCCACGTGATTCTTGTAAGTCACTCTTTATTAATCTAGGAATTTTACCATTACCTTGTCTCCTGATTTACGAATCAGTAGTTTTTGTCAAAAATGACTTACTTAAGGACGGGAATATATTTTCAGCAAACGCCGATGTCTATAAGTATAACACACGACGTAATAATCATATTCACCAGGTGGCAGTATCAACAGCTCACTACAAAAAATTCACATACAATTCATGTACATTACTCTACAACACTTTGCCAGAAGACATTAAACGATTAAATTCAATAGAAAAGTTTAAGTCCCAAGTAAAATCTTTTCTGCTGCATAACTGTTTCTATACAATTCGAGACTATACCGAGCATCAAAAAGGAAAGTAGAATTAATTTTAACAATGATAGTTAATGTAATTATTTATCATTTGGACTGTATAATTCTAAAGAACCTGTAACAAGTATTGTACCACAGTTTCTGGGTTGATGGCCCCCATCTCGATCAGGTTTTTCGTCCAGTTTCCCTGATCCTTGAGCAAATGCTGAGATGGTCCCTTGTTTTGCTTCTGGACATAAATGTAACTTCATTATTTGTGCACGTCTTCTGAATTTCAGTGGGAAATATAGTTATTCAAATTATCGTTTTTCATATTATCGCGGCAAAAAGTATTATTCTTTCATGAAGAACATGAGGGTTCAGGGCAGAAATTTATAGCTAATTTACCTTTGAAAATATATTTTATTATATAGGAGCGAATATTTTGTCAACAAAACTCGAAAAAAACTCTCTTTTCTGTATTCAAAATTCGACTAGAATATGGTTTAGGATAGAGACCACAGAATTATGAAAACGTGCACAAAATTCACTTCTCCCCATAGCTCGTCATACGCAGTTTTTAACTGTTTTTGACGTAAATAAATAAATAAATAAATAAATGACAAAAAAAGTTAAAACCCGAAATTTGCCTCTTCTTTAAAACTAAGTCTCCAGCTTGACCATCATTAACTCGTTTTCTCCGAGTATGTCTCAAAGTAGAGTTTTCTTCATAATCAACATCAAACAGAACGAATTTTGACGCGTTTTCGAATTTGTCAAAATCTACGCGGAGGCCTTACAAGTAATTTGTCAGTGATAGTGATCACTGGAAATTTTCAAATTAATTTCTGCACATTGAAGACTTTGAGATACGTGATAAAAGTGATGTAAAATGTCATTCTATATTGTTAGCATTAAAGCAAACACAAATTCTTGCGTTTTTGTAGTGATATTTGTTGCCTCTCGCTCAGTACCTCCTCTTTTATCATTATCGTCGGAGATAAAATCAAACGCGTTGAGGATTTGAGAATATGACTCAAGTACTGCTTTCGTGGCAACAGCGCTTGCTTCCCAACGTGTATCCGAAAGTTTCTTCAAAAGCACGAAGTCTACATGACTTCGTGTTCAAAAGATTTTTCATTGCCAACATGTATTTTAAGCACACTCCATCTGTGCGTTGATGTGTACAGTTGCACTAATGAAAACTAGTGGTGCTACAACAGCACTTACTTTCCCGTATTAGAGAAAACAGCTACGTAGTACTGAAATATTGTCCTGTATGCTCTACTAAAATTCTAGCGATTATTTGACAACGTCCAATTCAACCAAGAAGCGTCAAACTCACTGTTTCCGATCGGAGGCACCGTTTGTTAATGATAGCTTACGTTTTATACTATTTAATAATGTTTATTGCTGATTTCGTGCGCCACAATAAAGATTCTACTATATGTAACGAGTTTATTTGCAGCAGCAGTCACTTTATTAAATAAGTGTAAAAAAGGTTGTATCTGCCTAGTGTTGAGTTTTCGCAACACTAAATTTTTGACAATAGAAATGCTGGTGACTTGTATATTGTTATCCTACACATTTATAATTATAGTATCATGTTCTATAAATATGAAATATGTTGCCAACAAAAAAAAGGTCTGGTCATATATGGATTAGAGAGAGTATTCTAAAACCATGCAACAAAATATATTCTACTCACTACAAATGGTAAAGCATTTGGTGCGAAAACTAAATATTTTCTTGCAAATATCAACATAAATTAGACAATTATAACTCCTTTTCATACAGCTACATCAGGTCACAACAATCACATGTAATTCACAGATATTCGCGAGCGCAAAGTGAATTCCATTGTTGTACATCCTGCATTGTCGCTTTTCTAAGATCTATTAATTCTTTTTACTTCTATTTCAAATATTTCAAAATAAACAATTTCTAAAATATGAATGTGTAAATATATAACAAAAGGTCGTATGTAATAAACGACCAAGCTTCTTCGCTAGCTATTCGGAATTGCCACATACTCTTTCTTGCCAGCTACCATCTATCATCGCCAAAAGTACATTTTTTTGTCATTTTCTTAATTTTTCGGTTTCCTATTGGTAGAACAGAAACATTAATTTTAGAATATTAAAGAACACAAAAACCTAGCCGTAAATGGCAATTTTCTTTTAAAAATTATGTGCCGTTTAAGAGAAAATGGCGTTTTAGCACTACTAAAAATGCGAAATTTGAAGCTCATTTTCACAGAAAATTTTTGAGTTTTCAAAATACTTAGAACAGTGTGCCCGGCCACACGGCCACGTGGCCAACGCACTTTCGTGTGGAATCTTGACGCTTCGCTACCCGTGTCCAAGTTGAGGACGAGGCTCGGGCCTTCGGCCCGCGCGTTAACATAAAACATCCTTGAGTCTGTCCAACGCATAATTACCAACGCATTTTATGCATTTAACATTATGCATGCAACGCATTTTATGCATTTAACCATTGTAATTCTCCATTACACATTCGCACCACACCGCACAATGCACAATGCAAGCAGTGCTCCCTGAGTGATCCGTTCTCGTGGTCCGCGCGAGTGAACCCATAGAGGAGAGATACAAAGTGATAGATACAAAGATACAAGTGAAGAGATACAAAGATATAGAGTATATCTCTCCTCTATGGAGTGAACCATGCGCAAGTGAACCGTGCGCCGTTGTTTTAGTGAGCCGAACCCTGTCCTTAAAATCAGCCAATATTGCTATTTTTTTAAATGTTAACAAACGTCAATAAATCTCTTCTTTTGAAGGGCCCCAATTTGATGGGGTCCCTTAGCAATTGCTTAGTCTGTTATGCGGTAATCCGACACTGGGTAATCGGCGCTGTCGTGATTCGTGGGCCTTTTGGTCAACATCAGTCACTTCATACTAATCATTCCCTTCGCCTTCATTGATTTTGTGCGAGGTACTTCTTCCGAATTTTTAATTCTGGCCCGAATTGCGCCCTCGCCACTAAACCATCCTCTCTGTCGTTATTTGCACATGTCGCTTCCTCTCTTTCTCGACTTCATCCACTGTTGGTTGAGATTGCGGTACGCTACGCTTTGCAGACCTGCTGGTCGATTTTACCGAGGAACCCCCGCTCTTCCTGGGCGGTTCCTTGTTGCTCCCATCAGCTGTTTTGGCTGCCTTGTTTACTGCGGCCTCTACCAGCCTGCACCGATAGCTCCTGGACAGCACTGTGAAACGGGATCTCTTAAGGTTAGCTTTATCAAGGTTTATACATCGATTTGAAATTAGTTAATAATGGCTAGAGACTGTAACTTAAGGTAGGGACTAAATCAGTCAAAGAGGCAGGCAGAAAGGTACTACCTAAAAATGCTAAGAAAGGCAAAATAAAATCCATTCTTTTTAATGATAAATTCAAGAATTTCAGTTTAACTTATCTGTATAGAATAATGTTTTCACATCAAGAAAACCAGTTAATTTAATTACAAAATACCAATCTGACAGTTTCCAAACAGATTTGATTACTTGAAACCAAGTGTTTTCTTAAATTTTCTATGATTACTGACTTCTGTCTAACAAAACATCCTTCAATTGAGAAAAGATGTGTAGGTGGATGGAGGTCATTGGAGCACATCTTGAAACACTGTAGATAAGATGTATCCTTTTCTACATCAAGTGAATCATCACACATCTTTTAAGTTTATGTTTTTCTTAATTTTGAGAAAACTCTTATCTTAAATTTTTCTGTTACCAATCATTATTTTTTTCCCTGAGCACTTTCTGTAGCTGATGCTGCACTATCCATGGACTTTAATTATTTCAATAGTCTGCCCCCTTTCTTCAAGTCAAATGATACTGACAAAAGCTGAGATAATAATTAGGATATTCTTATTTCTAAAAAATTAAGAAGTTTTGTTGCTAATCCTACTGATGATGCTTCATCCTCAAGGGTGTTAATCTCAGCATATATTCTAGAAAAATTGAAAGAATAGTAAGCAGCTGCTAAAATCCATGTTCCCCTTCTCAAGTCTGGTTGAAGAAATTGACAGGTCTGAAACAATGTTTAAGTATCTGAATTCTTAAAGGATATTTCAAAAATATCTTATTCATAATTGTAATCAATTTGTCCAATATCAGTTTTTTGCCCCTCTGTGAAATATATGAGCTATGCAAGTCAGAGGCAAGAAAACCATTTTCAAAGCTTTTGATAATTTTATCATAAAGGGCACCACATCAGGTTTAAAAAAAGTACTACATTGTCATGTTTAAATTTATGAGTCCATTTTAACTTCAGGAAATTTGAGAATAACTGAGAAATAGTTGAGGAATTCTGAATATTTGGTGGTAACCAAAACCAACTTTATCGAATAGTTTTCCACAGAATAGTCTAAAGGTCCAATAATAGCATTAACTAGAAAACAACCTGTGACATCAGATGACTTATCAATAAAATACAGATGTTCATAATTTTAGTTTCTTCTTGAATTTTTATCACTGCTTCGTAACACTGACTGAAGCAATATTTGTGCAAAGCTTATCCACATATGGTTTGGTGTTTGAAAAGATAGCAGAGAATGGAAATCGTTTGATTTTGACAGTACACTGAGAAGTAAAAAATAATTGAATTATATATATTATACATATAATAATATCAATAGCAGAAATTTTTTTACTCAATAGTATTTCTGTTGTAGCCAATGAGAGGTTAGGAAGATTTTAACACAATGAAATGAATGAAATAGTTATTTTTATCTTAAACTGTGAGAAAATACTTCACTCCAGTGTTTATGAGACTGTTTGCTTTTAAAATTAACTAATTAATTCTTTTTTAAATGTTGTAGGAGTGCAAAATACAAATTTAAGCAAAAACATGCATTTATTTTTGAAACATATTTATTTTAAGGTGAGGAAAAAAACTGATAATATACATAAAATATGGCTTTCTTCAACTTTGTTTTCACCATTTCCTGATGGGATAACTTCTTTACCAACCAAGAATTGACCATTTTCTCAAATTTTTATGTAATTTTTTCTTCTTCAAATTTTGCACTTTATTTATTTGTGTAGGGTGGTGTGATTTATCATAATTAAACATAAATTAAAATTAAATATTCTTCATAATTTTGATTAAATTACTGGATACTTGAATATAAACTAAAATTTGGTGAATCTTACCATAAATATATACAAATAAACATATTAGACATTGAACGTGCTTATAGTCAGAAAATCAGTTGTCATAAAAGTCCATATTAATGATTACAAGTTAATTTAAATAATTAACAATAAATATTTTCATGTAATAATTATTAGTACTTCCATTAATAATTCTTAAAACTGTAGTATGTGTCTATACACATATATTTAATGTATTTTACATGGAAAATTATTTTAATACAAATTTTATTAAAATAAAAATTATTTAAAATTGTTAAAATTTAAAATTAAAATAATGCTTTTTATTTTAAAAATCATGTTAGCCCCACCCTATTAAAAAGTAATGATTTTATAGTTTAAGAAATCATTTTTTCCGTCTGTGTTTTTGCAATTTCCACTAGGTTTTAACATAATTGGCAATGTTGCTGCTTTCCACTTTGCCACTTCTGTTTTTGTGGCTTTAGCTTAGAATATTGTACTAGTGTTATTTTACGTCTGATTGTGAAACTAAGTATCAAGGCCAATTGTTTGAGACAGGTATCAAATATTTTTGTACATTATAAATGAACTAAACAGTTGAAAGTGGAGAAAAAAGTGGTGAAGTTGCCCCAGTTGATGGTTTTCAAAATATATTTTTCATTATTTGCTCTGATATTAGTAATTGTAGACTAGTTAAGAAAGTAATATTCTGTATATTATTTGTGGATAGGGCTTTAATGCAGAAAATTTGAGACCATAGCTACACGATGATGCTACTAGATACCCTACTGTATATGATGCTTTGTGATACTATCATTTAAATAGAATCCACTTTAATTGAGAAGAGAATTCTTTTCCATAACTTATCAAATTCTGTAATTAAACCATTTATTAATATTGATTGCACCAGCCTTGTAAAAGTAAAACACTGAATATAATATTACATATTATTATTATTATTATTATTATTATTATTATTACACAATCGTGGGTATCACAATTTTAGTCACAATATTTAAAAATTGACAACTTTATTGGGGGATTTTTTTTTCTCTTTTTTCTCATAATTTTCACTTTTAAATACTATGGTAGAAGTTATGGTTAATATCACTATAAATCATCATCATCATCATGAACTCTTTAGGTATAGGCCCAATGGCCTGTTCCGATTCCACCGTAGTCCCCTAGTCACTGCCAAGGTGTTCCTGGTCTTCCCATCTCTTTGGCCGGCCTCTTTCTCTTATGCCTCTTGGTCTGTACTTTAGCACCTGTTTTGGTATCCTGTTTATTTTCATTCTTTTTACATGTTCTTGCCATTTCTTCTGATATTTTACCAAGTCTTCAATTACGTTTTTGGTTTTTAGTTTCTTCCTTGTTTCATTATTTCTTATTTTGTCTTTCCTTGTCACTTTTAGTATTGGTCTCAGGTACCTCATTTGGGCTGCTTCAATTCTTTGTCTATCTCATTTTTTTCAGTATCCAAGTTTCACTTCCATAGAGAAGTGTAGGTTTGGAAATGATGTGGAGTCTATTTTTTTTTTACTTTCCCGTATACGTACGTATACACGGAGTGATATACGTAGTATAGGGAAAGTTATGTAATGCTGTGCGAAAAAATGGCCAATTTTCGGCGGAAAAAAATTAATTGCCGGGCCGTGAAAACGAATAAGTGGATAAAACCAGTTGCTAAATTAAGAAAAAAAATCCTCTATCTCGTGGTGTGGTCAAAATCCATGATTTATTGCTTCTTTATACTTAAAAATCGATTGACGGCATTCCGTCCGTCTGTCCGTCTGTGGTCAACGCTAGCGCCTAAACCGTTCGGTCGATTTTCTTCAAAATTGATATTCTCCAGTCGATCTGATTCTAGTCGAAGCTTTGTGATTTTGAAAAAGATTCTTTAAAATTTGGGGGTACTTTATATGAAGCCCCCCGGGGATTTTCAACATTTTCTCAAAAACGGCTCCAAATTTTTGCTTTAAATTTCTTGTATGAATAGAGGAAAATACACTTTTTAACATGGCATAGGTCCGATTTTCACGTACAGCTCTGAATTTTCTAAAATTGTGAAAGTTTGAATTTTTTTCGGCGTCTTTCTCCAACTACAAAATTGAAGATAGAGATTTTTTCTTCAAATAAAATTTGTTCTGCATATTGAGTTCTTTAATAAAGGTAATGTAAATGTTTTTCACAATTTTGGTAGTTTTCGTGCAATATTGCGTGCAATATGTGCAATTTTAAAAAATTACAAAAACAAAATTTTCTCAAAAACGGCTCCAAATTTTTTCTTTAAACTTTTGGTAGGGATGGTGGTAAATGTACTCTATCAATGACATAAAAGCCATTTTGGTCTATCGGTTGGTTTTTTCAAAAATTACCAAAATGTAAATGTTTTTACTTGTCTCTCACGTCGTTAATATTTACATTATCGGCGATTTTTTTACATTATTATATTTACGAGTATATATGCTTTAAATAATGTCAAGTAAATTTTCTCGAAAACACTACCGTTTTCTGTGAAAAGTAGCTCCAATTTCGGCATTTTCAGAAATGCTCAAACGTCATTTTCTCGTATATGGCTGCAATTCTTTTCTTGAAACTTTTGTAACGGATAGTGTTAATTACACTCATTAGTATAGCGTAAAGTTTATTTTGAGTTTTTTTTGTTTTTTTAAAAAATTATATAAATGTAAATTTTTTGAAAGATCTCTCACATCTTTAATATGCACATTATCCGCAATTTGTAAAGATGATTATATTTGTGAATGTAAGTGCTTCAAATAACTTCAAATAAGTATTTTGAAAACTCAAAAATTTTCTGTGAAAATGAGCTTCAAATTTCGCATTTTTAGTAGTGCTAAAACGCCATTTTCTCTTAAACGGCACATAATTTTTAAAAGAAAATTGCCATTTACAGCTAGGTTTTTGTGTTCTTTAATATTCTAAAATTAACGTTTCTGTTCTACCAATAGGAAACCGAAAAATTAAGAAAATGACAAAAAAATGTACTTTTGGCGATGATAGATGGTAGCTGGCAAGAAAGAGTATGTGGCAATTCCGAATAGCTAGCGAAGACCCAGGAAAATAGGAAACTAATACGGGAATGTCTGTGCCATTCTGTAGCTCCACTAGTTTCTGTAGTTGTGTGTTGGAAGTGTCTTTTTATACAACCATTGAATAGCACTATAAATACGTGTTTTTATTACTAGGTGTGACTAATATTTTAATTTTTGATGGATTTAACAGTAGCATGACCCATGGCTCAAACATTTGATTCATGATGGGATTTCTTTTCTTTTCTAAATCAATTTTAATATTGATGTGTGCTCCATATAAGGGTAATGGCGCCAGAGGTTGTCAGGTTAAGGGAAAAATTACTTTCAAGAGGCTGTTGTAGTCAAAATAATTACAACAACCTTTCTTTTCAGATATAGTTGTATTGTTCATGGATTTAAAAACTTTCTCCTATAATAAATAATTTAATTTTTCAAAATGTTTTCTTTTTAAGAAAGAGAAACTAACACTGTGCTAAGTCACCGAAACCTGACAGGTCGATTGTTCCTTCAGCTGCATTGTAAGGAAAACTAAAATGTCATGAACAAAAATACAAATTAATTTTAGAAAATAATTAGTTTGATTAAATGTTAAAAAGAACACATATGAGATCGTTTCAGGCATACGAAGTGTTTGGATATCACAAATTAATTACTTCTCTTTTACATCAAGTGCTTTACTAAATAGCAGTGGCGTAGCGTCAGGGGACGCTAAGATGCTAAGCATTCCCACGTGAAATATTAATCAAAGAAGCCTAAATATTGTGTTGATAATTTCCAAGTGAGTGAAACACATTCAGCGAAACACGTTTTGTATTAATTTTGAAGTGATTTTCTATGATTGAATTCCGCGCATTTATACAAGCTGGCCTCTGATTGCTTGGACGCTAAAATGCTTCTAGCGTCTGCCGCGAGTTGCGACGAGCACTGACGCATGCGCAGACGGCGAGGTTCTCCCCTCCCCTCTTCACCCTGCCCCAGGATTCTCGAGTCCCGAAAAGCTAGCATACGGATACGGGCAGCAACGGCTGTGAGAAAGCACCGTGTGAGAAAGGCTTGAGAGCAAGTTGCTCGTTTGTGCACGAGAGCGCAGCACACTTGAGGTTGTCAGAGAAATATTTTTCTTTCTCACTCGTGATTCCGTGCTTGGTCATGAGCACAAACAGTAGGTACAGCGCTTGCCTACTAATTCTCAATTAATATCTAAGAAGTAGAATTCTGACTTAAATATATTACACTTTATTTTGGTTCGAAATATATCAATTCACAAGTGATCTGATTGTCAACCGCGAGTGAGAACTAAAGCGGAGCTATTTCATAATTTGCTTTCAAGAAGTCTCCTGACATAAATCTGTTGAAGTAGTGTAACATTTGTTTCAATAACTTAGATTCTAGAGAACATTAAGAATAATGATGTCTTCAGTTCGCATTATTGTTGAGCATCCCCAGACACACGAGACACGCTACGCTACTGCTAAATAGGCCTACTCATCTGAACAAACACCTTTAGTGCTGCAAACTTCTCCCCTTATTTACAGCATCTATTGATTTCATAAGTGAGTTCTTAGTGAACTTGAGGATATTTTGGGGTTTTGTATTACCTAAATTTGCTGAAAGGGCACATTAATTAAAATGTTTCCCAAGATTGACACAGAATGTCAACATTAATTGTAGACCAATTTAGACTATTAAACTTAATACCCCTATTTATGAAATTATCTACTCATTAACACAATATAAATAGTCAAAATTATAATCATCCTTAGGTGCTATCAAATTTTCAAGAACCTAAACCTAACAACTCACCCAATATTGATGATTTAGACTCAAGTAAGGTTATTAACACATATAACACTTCCTAAATCTTTCCTTACAACTCTTAATATCCTAACAGCTCTATACTATAAAGCAAAGTCATTTCATATTATAGATTTAGAAACAACAATAAATTTAAGAACTTCAAAAGGATTTCTGTGGATTACCTCCTCAAGTAGACACGCCAAATCACATGTCCATCAAACTAGAGATAAATAATTTGATTGAAATTAATTAGACTTGTTGCCTCAAGCTAAGGACTGGTCTACTATTGCCACCTCTTTGTGAATTACTCTAACTACTAGCATGCTATTTTCACATTTATTTCAATTATCGTTGCATGTCAGCTTTAGGTGACCTGTCCACATTTCGTGCCATTACCTTAACTGTTACCAATCATGACTATGAATTAATGTGTAATTCCACTACAATTCACAATTGAAAGGCTAGAAAGAACAGAATACAAGTAAAAGTGGTACAAATGATTTTACTGAAAAGTGGAAATAAGTGCTCATCTGCAAAAGTGAAATACTAAGTATTTTTAAGATAAAGGGATACAATTGAATTCACATCTACTTCTAACTTATTGTGGTACTCTATTCAACAGGAACAGCTTTTTTATTCAGAAGGAAAACAAAACAACTGAAGTTCTCTTCTGATGAGTAAGTATTATTATGCACTAGCTGAAATACCTAGTGTATTCAGGTATTTATTAATCACTATTGTCTATAAGAGGAGAAAAAATTCATCTACTAGTATATCCCCATCATATCCTGCCTATCCCGCTCTCACCTGCCCTGGCCCGAACCTTCCTTGTCCTGCCCAGTCTCAGCCTACACCATCCCACCCATCCAGTTCCATCCTGTTCCTTACTAACCTACCCCATCCCACCTCATTCTGTATCACCTGTCTCATCCTGCTCTCCCATGCTTGCTATGATTATCGTTGCTACCACCATTGTTGTTATGGGCTGCTGTAAACAAATGTAATGTAGAAATATTCCAGAAGTCTGATCTGCAGTTTCTTCAAGCCTAATTGCGCTATTGAAATGAACCAAAATGTATTTTGTAGGAAATTTTGTGGTCTTTAAGAAAGTTTCAATTCTTTTGGTCAGTTTATTCACCATTTTCAAAACTTTCATGAACAACTGAGTGTGCACACTTAAATTTTGCTTTAGTAGATAGAAAAGGAGGATAGGGGTAATTTTTATGAAATCTCATGTAAACAGTAACTTTTCTCTTGTTTTGAAGCTCACGTTATCAGAATAAATCTCTAAATTTGTGTGGAGAAACAACAACATAATTTTTGAGAAAATAATAAGTTGAAAATAAGATTTATAAGTTAAACCTGACAAAACACACTGAAAACCACATTGAAATCAGTTCTGCTATTCCAGAGATTACCCGGGCAAATAAACAGACAGACAAAAATCATGAAAAGAATTGAAATGGATTTCATATCATCTAAATAAGCATATGAGAATACAAAAAAGCAGTTATTCTGCCTTCAATTTCAATTATGAAGATGTCCATTGCAAATATCCAAACATGGTAATTAATTGACGTGAGTGTTTCTGATTTACACCAAAGCAAAGTTCTATGGGTTTGAAAACCACGCAAAATGCTCGTTGTAGTCAGGATAACTGAAAGCTCATGGTAGCTCATTGATGTCTTGTGAAAGAATACATGTCTGGAATTCATAATATGCACTGATTGTATTTTAAAAAATTCGTGCCCCCCCCCCCCCCCCCGGTACCTGAAATATTGCCAATGTAAGCAGTCCCTGTAGAAGTTAAATTTGGAAGGTACTGTTGTGTCCTCAGCTAAGTTTGTGGTGTATTTTGGTGACACGCGCATCTTTTGTGATCATCAATTGGCGTTGTGTTGGTGTTACCATTACAACGTTGATAGCTAAAATTACGTGTCTGTTTAAATGTGTGTTTCATGTATCGCCGATTGAGATAATAAATTGGTTGTATTGTGATACAATATTAATTGGTTGTATTGTGATACAATAGGTACAAACCTGTATTGCCCCTCCTCCCAATAATAGGTACCATGAATTCATCTCAAGTTCAATAAAAACTTAACAGTTTGATTTTAAAACTATAAAAACGTTTGAGTATAGTTTATGGCAAAGAATGCTGTTGAATGCTATTATAGATTATACTAACATACTATGATTATTAATGTAATTTTGGATTAGATCAATTATAGATAAGTCCAGTTCATTCTTGGACAAGCCTGCTGCAAAAAAAGGACTGGGTTCACAGTAACGTTATTGTCTGGAGCTACTCTAATTTAACAACCTGTACTGACACTGAAATGTTCGACTACAATATTGTCTTAATAACAAGAAATACAAGACAAGTTTTGATTTATTATTTATAAAGTTACATTATTATTGTTTTGATCAGTTATGTGGCCTAATTGGACAGAATGTTTATCATTACATGTAATTAGTATCGTACTTTCCATTAACTATAACATCCAAATACCCTATCCACTTTACAATACAATATCAAACGTACTGAATATAATACATCATATCTTCAAGGTATTCTTCCTTATAATTCAAGACTATTGTAAAAGAAATGATCTAGAACAAGGGTTTTCAAAGGATTGGTATCAATACCTAGAGATTCATCTTGGAGAATCACCATGGGATCAAAGGTGATCAAGGGACCATTAAGTGAATATGCTCCAGTGACTGATGATTCAGTATGAAACTCCCATTGATTACAAACATTTTTATGATTTATATGATTTAAATGATTATTGACTGCTTGTATGAAGCTACAAAACTGATCATAAAATTATGAATGTATTCCTTGGTTGAAATTCGACTTTATTCACATTCATGAAAATTAAATATTTTGTCAATTAGAACCTTGATTTTGTTTCTAAGAACTTTTTAACATTTGTAATATGAAAAATGATTTAGTTCAAAAGCTAATGGTCCTGTAGAATGGCACAGACTTTCCCTTATTATTTTTCTATTTCCTTTGGTCTCGACTAGCTATTCGGACTTGCCGTCTACCGCCTCCCAAATTACTTTTTGTAACATTTTATTAATTTTTCGGTTTCTCAAAAGTAGAAGGAAAACATCATTTTAAGAATATTAAAGAACAGTGAAACCGAGTCCTAAATAGCAATTTTCTTCGAAAAATTTGGAGCTGTTTTTAAGAGCCATGCCATGAACTTAACTGTTATGAATTTCATTAAATGTAGGTTTGACTTTGATTTCCCAGACATTGGCATTGCTTCAAAAATTCTAGTAGCCCATTTTTTCAAGTAATACCCCCACACTACCCGCGTTTCTCATTTGCTTTGTGCAGGAGGCCTCATTTACCACAAAAGCGGGCATGTTCTGTTTCCCGCCCATGCCTTCAGGGGAAGTAGGTCCTTTGGGCGGGCGGGGTTGGATTTCTTCTTTTTGGGCTTCTGTTTGGACTGTTTTTGTCCGACCGATGCTGCCTGCGAGGGCCCCGCTCTCGGCGACTTGACCTGTTGCGGCGTGTCCTCCATTCCTGGGGGAGGGAGCTTCGGCGGTTGTCGCCGGGGAGTATACTTCGGTTTTTCTTTTTTGGCACACGGGGGGGGGTCATCAAAATGGAATATCTCATGGTATTTTGCGTCGTTCTCCGTAGTGCCGCCAGGAGTCGCATGATCGCCAGCACTGCTCGATACAGTCGCGATCATGCGACCCCTAGCGGCACAATCGAGAACGACGCGAAATACCGTGAGATATTCCATTTTATTGACACACCTCCGTGCGCCAAGAAAGAAAAACAGAAGTATACGCGCTGTTGCCTTCATTGGGACGACGCATCTGCGCCTGGCAGCACGGGCCCAGGCACTTATGACGGGACGGAGTTCAGACTCCTGACCGAGTCAGCATTGATGAGATCCATGGCGGGGGGTCTCCCTTTTAAAACTGGTCAGTAAACGAGTGTCGCCCTTAGGTAGAGGATTTTGTCTTCAAAAAACTTGAAGTATGCTTTTAAAAAATGCATTTATCACCTTAAAATTCTCAAATACGCACTTTAATATGCAATCAAAATCAACAATATTTCATTTCCTGCACAAACCTTTCTTGATAAAATTTAGGAGAAGCATGCTTGGAATGAAAAAAACATTGTGCACACAATATAATCTACCTTACTCGCGGGAGAAATAATTAAAGTAAATATTCGCCTCAGTGAAGTACATTGTATGTCCTGTTACATTTCTGCCTGGTTTAAAAACTAATGGTGCTACAGAATTCTACAGACTTTCCCGTATTAGTTTTTTATTTCCTTGGATCTCGGTTAGCTCTTCATCCTTGCCACGTACTCTTGCTAGCTACCATCTATCGCCGCCCAAAGTACATTGTTTTTTACATTTTCTTAATTTTTCGCTTTCCTGGTGGTAGAACGGAAATATTAATTTTAGAATATTAAAGAACAGTGAAACCTCGTCCTAAATGGCAATTTTAGGCCGTTATTAAGAAAATGACGTTTAAGCGCTACTAAAAATGTGAAATTTGAAGCTCTTTTTCACAGAAAATTTTTGAGTTTCCAAAAAACTTCCTTTGAAGTCATTTGAAACACATTAACTCACAAATACAATAGTGTTTACAAATTGCTGGTAATGTGCATATTAGAGGTGTGAGAGATCTTTCACAAAAATTAAATTTCTGTAATTTAAAAAAAAAACAACCCAAATTGAACTTTACGTCATATTAAAGAGTGCACTATCCGTTCGAAAAGTTAAAAAAACAATTTGAGCAATTTTAGAGAAAATGGCGTTTGAGCGATTCTGAAAATGCGGGATTTTGAGCTAGTTTCCACAGAAAACGGTTGAGTTCTCTTGAAACTTTGTGTGACGTTATTTAAAGCACATATACTTCTAAATACAATAATGTGAACACTACACTAATGTATATATTAACGACGTGAGATACGAGGCAAAAAAATTCATTTTTGTAATTTTTGAAAAAACAAAAGAATAGAACAACATGACATTGATGTCATCTCATTGAGTGCATTAGGCATTATCCCTACTAAAAGTTTAAGGAAAAATTTGGATCCGTTTTTGAGAAAATCTTGTTTTTGGAAGTTTGTAAAATTGCACATATTGCACGAAAACTACTAATTGTTCCAAAACAAGTACATGACTTTCAAGAAAGAACTCACTTTGGAGAACAAATTTTCTTTGAAGAAACAAATCTCTATCTTCAATTTTGTAGTTGAAAAACGATGCCGAAAAAATTCAAACTTTTCGAATTTTCGAAAACTCAGAGATAACAGTTTAAAATCGGACCTATGCCACCTAAATAAACGTATTTTACTCTATTCTTACCACAAATTTAAAGAAAACATTTGGAGACGTTTTTGGAAAAATTTTGAAACCGTCCAGGGGGCTTCATGTAAACTACCCTCAAATTTTGAAGAAAGTTTTTCAAAATCTCAAAGCTTCGACTTGAGTCAGATGGACAGGAGTTTCTTCAGTATGAAAAACATCCTATGAGTAGTTTAGGCGCTAGTGGTGTTCACAGACGGACGGACAGACAGACGGGACGTTTTGCTTTCAATTGGTTTTTCGGTATCAAGGACCCACAAAACGGAGATTGTGGCTACACCACGTGTTAGGGGATTTTTTTCTTAATTTAGCAACTGGTTTTATCCACTTTTTCGTTATCAGGGCCTGGCAATGATTTTTTCTGCCGAAAATTCGCCGTTTTTTCGCGCAGAATTATATAGCTTTCCGTGTTTCGTATATACGCATGTATACGAGAAAGTAAAAATATATCAAGAGATTTCCTAGGTTTGCAAAAGTGTTTTATCATCTAGAGAAAATAAAAGAAAACGCAAACTGTGACAAGCTCTTTGCAATCACAAGTAAATCGATCGCGTGAAAAGTTGCAACGTTTTAATTAGAAATAAGTCTCTATTTTAACGAAATACGCAAAATATGCGCCTATAATTACATGAATTTGCGTCAACAGGAAAAATCTGTCAAACGTGCACTAACATACTTATCTAAATGGCACCCAATTTTAACCAAATATCAAGAAATTTCACTTACCTATGCACTGAAGCAACGGAGAAAAATATGTAAAACCATAGAAAGCCGCTCCCAAGACATCAATTTCCCGTATGTCCATAGCTGGACCAGATCCGCGGTCGTCTTGTAGATGATGTCTTCTGGCAGCGACTCAGGTCCCCTTTCTTGCCGTCCGGTTTCGCATTTGGGGCCACCTTGGTCTTACCGATTGCGATACTTTTACCTCTTGGGGGGGAGCTTGATTGAGGGGGGTCTTAGAAGAACCCCGGATTTGCCCGGACCTTTGGCTAGCGTCCGGACGTCTCCCTTTCGGGTCGAATTCTTCCACTTCCTGCTTCCGTCCGTACCCAATTAGCCTCTGCAAACAGGCTGGGGCACGTCCGTTGCTTCGCTCTCGGACTCCGAAAGTGTGCTGTCGCTCGAGTCGACTCCCACGTTTCAGGCTTAGACGAGGGATGAGGACATTCGCTTGGAGCTTGGGCACGTCTCGCGTCCTGGACGCGGGCGCCTTTTCTGTACCAGTACCTCCTTTTGGCCGGTTCGCAGAAGCCTTCGGTTTACCCGATGACGACGCACCCCTTTTGCGCCTAGCCCACGTCGAGGGAGGCGGGGTTTTCCGCGACCGTTCGCCTGCCGTTCGCGGCTGCGCGCAGGATTTATTCTCTGCAGGATGAACTCCGACGATACCGCCGTCAGAGCTCGAGGACATCTCTTCGCCATTTCAGGCTAGGACTAGTTCCTACGCATTAGTGCCTCCGGATGTTGCGTCAGCGATCGCTACGGGGGAGGGTGAGCGGTTATACACGTCCACTTTCTCCGTAGCGGAAACCTCGACGACAGAGTCAAGGGTACTGAAAGAGCTTGAACTCGACGTGCGTTTAAGGTCAACTTACGAGAAGACCTTCGAAGTACTTCAGGCCCACAAGAGGATTGAAGGGGGTAGTGAGGACAAGGAAGGCAAGGAAACTCAGTGTCAGTCTAATGCAGAAAATCTATTGTCAGTTTTGAATGCGTTTTAGCTTTGGCAAATAGATGGTTGAAAGGTTCTATGGAGTTGCCTATTGTTGGCCAACCGTCTATTGTAACGTAATAGCGAGCGTACCTCGTGGTAGTTATTTGGGAACGGGCGGAAAGGGATTAGCAACAGGAAATTGCCTCGCCACAGGAGGGAGAGAAAGGCTTTCCCTAAACACAGCCTACTAGACATCTATGTCTAGTAGGCTGTGCCCTAAAGCAAGCACGTGGCAAAGGGTGAACAAAACATCGGGGCCGTGTGCTAGCAGATGCAAGCGGGGGAGGTGGCGGGTCGTAGATGTCACGAAAGGCACAGGTATATAAGGGAGTATACAAATCCAGTGGATGGGTTTCAAAATGAATGCCTCAGGACCGCCCTCTACGCCCCAAGGTATATTCCTATAAAAGTTCTACATCGCGTTTTATCAATGCCAATGCTCAAAGAACATATTAAAAAAATATCTTCAAAACTCTTCAAAGACACCGCTGACTCGAAAAACACTCATTTCTGAGCTCGCTTCATACCAACCCGAGCAATGGGCAAAGTATAAGCGGCCGAAGCACTTTCTGGAGTAAGAGAAATCTGAAACTGAAATGAGACCTGAAACATAAACTCTGTATTTCTGTACATGCAATGCGTTGACTGATGTCGCTCTGACGTGTTATTTCCCTCTGTTCTGACATTCGGTTATTTCCATGATTTGCCGTAGATGCCCATAAGGTTAGGAATGGCTGCACCGCAGTGGCGTGAACGCGCATTGCACTATCGTGCATTCACAAAGCTGCACGAATGAAACTCGCTCGAAGTGGGTGGGTTCTGGAGAAAGTGTGAGGACCTCGTGCTGATGCACACATTTGCGTCAGGGCGGTGCAGAGACAAGCGGGGTTCTCGAGGCAAGTCACGTGTTAACGCGCCTGTGGGGACTTGGGACGCGCCTGTGTGTCCCAAGCGTGACTGCGGTCACGTGGGAGTGACGCTTGTGTGCGAGCTCCGATTGAGGTGTGGTTGAGATCCACGACTCACATCGATCATCAATCGGTTAAGATTGCTCCTGCGGAAGCTTGGCTTTGTGCGCGCTTCGAATTTATTAGTGGCGAGGGCCAGAAATGAAACTGATTCTAAATCGGAGTTGGATCGCTCCCGCGATCAGGGCATAGTAGGTCTATCAGAGCTAATGTGTGAAGTATAAATGTTACAATGTACATATTTGTTTTATAAATATAACTATATATGAAAGCTCGTGTCTGTGTTCGCTGTGAGTACCCATGACGTCACACAATGTTGTGAACGAGCACTTTTTCGAGCCTTCGAAAATTTTCTAGTCTATTGTTCAAGTGCGTGAAGGCTTTTTTGTACAAAAATTCTATCATTTATAAAACAATATCAAAACGTTCTGCAATTTTGAATCAAACTACATCCTATCCATTTACGAACATTCAACTTGTGAAGAAAAGCACATACTTTCTTGTTCTATTACCGACTGCCCAATATTATAATACATAAACCTGCAAAAGTGTTCCCAAACAGCAATTTTTTCTCCGTACCGAGATTCTAACTCACGGCCTTAAGAGTCAGCATGCCTGGTACGTTAACTCTACACCAGCCGCTTACCGACAAATCATCCTTCCGGCAGCTTAAAAAATGTTGAGCGTTTGCTCGTGCAATATTAAAAAATTAAGAGATTTTCATTTACATTATTCCTAGATCTAGTTTTAAAGAACATTTCATCAAGGAAAACTAGAAGTGCTACAACAGCACATACTTTTTTGCATTGTTTGTAACGGCTCCGTAATACACTACTAAATGAACCCGCGAAAGAAATTCAATCAGCAATTTTTTCCTCGCCAAGGTCCACCGAGCTAAGGTCCACTCAGGTCCACCGAGTTAACTCGCCGTGCCTTACCATTAGACCACGCAGCCGCCCCTACTAATTTGGGCTGATGCTTAAAAATCTAATTGCATCGCCCTTCCAATACGCAAATCGTGGGGGAAAATTAAAGAAAAGTTTGGAGCGATTTTGAGAAAATGTTTTTCAAACTGCTTTAATTTCAAGCATAACTTACGCGAAAAGAATTTTAAAAAATGTAGATGATCTTAAAGAGCTGAAGAACGGACTTTGTGTGAGACAAAAATCTTAACTTCAATTTTGTAGTTTTGAAATGTTAATTTTTTGGAAGTTTTGAAAATGCTGAGTTCGCCGAAAATGAGATCTGCACCAACGTTTTTTGCTTTCCTTTGATACATACGAGGGAAAATTTAACGAAACAAATTGCAGCGGTTTTGAGAAAAAAGTTATTTAAAAACTTAAAAATTGCCTGTATTATGTAACTCAAAATAACACGAAAACTCATATTTTCGAAAAATGGTACATGACCTTATTTCAAGATTCGTCTTTAAAGAAGAGATTTCGTTCCGGGAAAAAAAGCTCTTGCTTTAATAATTTATTAGCAGGAAGACGCCGAAAAATTTGCAAATTTGTAATTTTCGATAAACAAGGGATTTCAACGAAAATGAGATCTGCACCATTCTCTTAAGCGTTCTTTAGGAAATCTGGGAACAATGTTTAATCCAAAAATTAGGAGTCATTAAAGAGAAAAGTTTGAAAATGTTGAGACTTTTTGTAAATAATCCTAAACAAAATTAAAGTATCCATTTCAAACTCGCAGGGCTTTCAGATCAATTTTGATCGCATACATGTTTCGCTGCCAATCACTTTTTCGGTATCAAGGATCCACGAAACATAGATTCAGACTACACAACATGTTAGATGAAGTAATGTAGAAACACACATAGAAACAAGATTTACCTACCTTTTTCTTTACCATGGCCGGGCAATAACAGTTTTCCGTAAAAAAATGGTCTTTCATTCCCGCAGCATTACTATATAATACTATATACTGCGTAACCAGAGAATGTAAAATGTGAATTGACTGTAGCAGATGCAGTAATGATGAGATGATAAGATGCAGAAATCATTGTCTATTAGGGAGAAGATAGATGGTTTTGACGATGAGTCCAGATCAAAAGCAAAATCAGTTGTAAAAGGATATCATGATGCCGATAAGCCTCAAAACGTAACTCCATTACTGCAGAGCTAATATCTGAATATCACAATTTTGGTGTATTTCTAGAAGTAGATATATAATATTTCCTAGAAACGGTGGAGATAATGAAAAAAATAATATTAAATATTCGTAACTTATACTATTATCTGCAAATGAGCGTATGGCCTGGGAGTGTCTGAGGGCGTAATTTTTGAATCCGCCTAAAGCCTGAGAGGTTCTAAAATCGGCCCCATGTGGCAGAAGTCCCATAAGAGGCACATATATGGAAGAATTGGAGTTGTTCTATGGTAAATGTACCTAAGGCTGTAGTTTGCTGTGAATTCAGGTGCGAGTCCCATTTGTTTGTTTTATTGAATGCTCGTATTATTTTAAACCCTGAAATCCTTGTTTTGTCACCATGTAGTAAATCCTCTATAACGCGTTCGAATTGCCTGCCTGGAGGAATTCAACAGCCCTTCTTTAAACACATTGTTGCACTGGATTAAATAATTTTTATCTAAACACTGTTAAAAACACTTTGAAGTGTGGGAAAAATAGTCTGTGAAAGTTTTCTTGAGCTCTGGAATATCTAATCCTTATCCCGATTTATATACACATTCAATAAGAGAACTGTTTTGAGGTATCGTTAAGTTTTCCGGCACTAATTTTCTACAACGTTAGGTTAACACATGTACTCCTTTGCCACTGAAGAAAACTAATACGATACATCCATGAGATAAAAATAAGAATTTTAGTTTCTAACATTTTGGAAGGATTATTTTTTATACAAAATCTGCGATATTACGATATTATGACTACTAAATTAGAGGAACTATGATACTAAAAGTAGTAATCAGGAATTTTTTGAAGCCCAGTGAGCACATTGTCCAATTAAAATTCCAAAATAATAAAAAGTATTGTTAAGAAAAAATGTATTGTTTTGGAGGAGTTAAGAACTCAAACGGTGTAGCCAGAAAATTACTCAAACTTTGGGTTATCGAAAAAAAGGGTTTACTTTTTATAAGTTTTAAAATTATTTTTCTCTTTCACAGCAGGAAAATGGAAAAGGACGTGACAGAAAACGGAGAAGACGCGGAATTGGACTTGATCGTTCAGAATGTGGTGGCCAACGCCGGGTTACTCCAGGGCAGACTCAACCTCAACATGAAAGCAAATCGGGCACAACAGCATTGCATTTGGCTGTTGAAAATAATGACATGAAATTGGTATCCACGTTAATAGAGAACGGCGCAGATATCCATGCTGAGGACAAAGATTATCTGACCGCACTGCATTTGGCCGCTAAATCTGGCGCCATTGAAATAGCTTCGTTGCTGATTAAGAATGGTGCTAAAGTCAATGCAGTGGGCAGTGGTTACACGCCCCTCCATTGGGCCGCAGAGAAAGGTCATAAAGACGTTGTCTCTATGTTGTTGCAAAATGGTGCCGACGTGCACTTAAGAACATACAAAGGCTCTGCACTGGATAGAGCTGCAGCAGGTGGCGCCACCCAAGTCGCATCTCTGCTTCTAGAGACCGGAGTTCCTGCACGATTCTGGTGGTGGAGGCTGGCACTGCGAAATGCAGTTTCAAGTGGAGCTACCGAAATAGTTGCTATGCTCGTCGAAAAAGGTGCTAACGTTAATTCTACTTACCGACAAAGATGGACTACCTTGCATATTGCTGTTAATCAAGATACCCCCAATCTACAGTTAATTTCCTTGCTGCTGGAGAAAGGAGTAAATGTAAATGCAAAAACCAAATACAAGAGCACGGCTCTACACTTGGCTGTGGAGTCGGGTGCAGCTGACGTAACTGCCATCCTACTACGGAACGGCGCCGATTTACACGCCAAGGATTTTTTGAATAACATGGCATTGCACCTCGCCGCAGAGAACGGCGTTGTCAACATCGTCTCCTTGCTGCTAGAAAATGGAGCCAACGTCAACGCAAGAGGCGAAAAGATGAAGACAGCCCTGCACTGTGCATCGAGTAAAGGATTCGCAAAAGTAGTGTTTCTGCTGCTCAACAAAGGTGCGAAAGTATTAGTAAAAGACAACGAACGTCAAACACCGCTGCATTGCGCGGCAGAGGCTGGTGCAGCCGACGTCACTACTCTACTTTTACTGAACGATGCAGATGTCAACGCAAAGGACCAATACGGTTGCACTGCATTGTATCGGGCCATCAATAAGAGAGCCGATGATGTTGCCACACTGTTACTTAAATACGATGCTGACGTCAATGCCCAATGCAATGACAGAACCGCACCTTTGCACTTAGCCGCTAGAAATTGCAGCCTTGGCATCGTCTCTCGACTGTTGCGAAAAGGTACCAACATCAATGCAGCGGCCGGTTTCGGTAGAGAGACTGCTTTGCATTTGGCCACGAAGAAGTGTGCTTCAGATGTTGGCTCCCTACACCATAATGGGGATAAAATTATGGCAAACGGAAAATCGGCACTACATATCGATGCTGAACAAACAGCAGGTGACATTGTTGGCTTACTTTTACAACATGGTGCTGACGTCAATGCAAAGAACGGAACTGGTCGCACAGCACTGCATTTTGCCGTGGAAAATGGTTCTGTTGATATCACCTCCGTGCTCTTAAAAAAGAATGCAGACGTTCACGTTCAAGACAAAACAAATAAAACAGCTCTCCATTTGGCTGCCGAGAAGAATCATGTTCATATCACCACCATGCTGCTGGAGAAGAATCCTGACGTGGACATCAAAGACGAAAAGAGCAGGACGGCCCTGCTCATAGCCACAGAGAACTGTTATGTTGATATCGTTTCCATGCTACTGGAAAAGAATGCTGACGTGAATGTCCGAAACGGAAATAAGAAAACTGCTCTGCATTTGGCTACCGAAAAAGGTAACGTCAATATCACCACTATGCTGCTGGAGAAGAATGCTGATGTGGACGTCAAAGACGAAAAGGGCAGGACAGCCCTGCTCATAGCCACAGAGAACTGCTATGTTGATATCATTGCCATGCTCCTGGAAAAGAATGCAGACGTGAATGTGCAAAACGGAAATAAGAAAACTGCTCTGCATTTGGCTGCCGAGAAAGGTAACGTTAATATCACAACCATGCTGCTGGAGAAGAATGCTGATGTGGACGTCAAAGACGAAAAGGGCAGAACGGCCCTGCTCATAGCCACAGAGAACTGTTATGTTGATATCGTTTCCGTGCTACTGGAAAAGAATGCAGACGTGAATATGCAAAACGAAAATAAGAAAACTGCTCTGCACTTGGCTACGGAAAAAGGTAACGTTAATATCACAACCATGCTGCTGGAGAAGAATGCTGACGTGGACGTCAAAGACGAAAAGGGCAGAACGGCCCTGCTCATAGCCACAGAGAACTGTTATGTTGCTATAATTTCCATGCTCTTGCAAAATAATGCAGATATGGATGTCCGTAACGCAAATAAGGAAACTGCTCTCCACTTGGCTGCCGAGAAAGATAATGTTAGCATCACATCCATGCTCCTGCAAAATAATGCAGACGTTGATGCCAAGGACGAAAAGAGTAGAACAGCTCTGCACTTAGCAGCGGGGAAGGACAACGTTGAAATCGTTTCTTTGCTCCTGGAAGATAATGCCGACTTTGACGCCAAAGATGAACAAGGGAAGACGGCACTGCATTTAGCCGCTGAGAAAAGGGCTACCGACGTCGTGGCGCTGTTACTGCAGAAGGGCGCCGATGTTCTTGCGAAAGACAATAGAGAGAAAACGGCCTTACATTTAGCCTCTGAGAATAATGCGCAAGAAATCGTCTCTCTACTCCTGAGAAAGAATAGCAACCCCAACGCGAAGGATGAAAAGGGAAGGACGGCTTTGCATTATGCCGCTGTGACAGGCTCTGCCGACATTGTCTTAACCCTCCTGGAAAACGACGCCTACGTTGACGCGAAAGATGATAAAAGAACGACGCCGTTGCTCTTAGCCACTGAGACGGGCACCATTGAAGTTGTTCAAATGCTTCTGGAAAAGAAGGCGGACGTCGACGCAAAAGATGTGCAGAGAAGGACGGCATTGCACATAGCTTCTGCTAGACAAGCTGCCGACATCTTATCTCTTTTGGTTGCTAACGATGCTGATGTCAACGCTAGGGATGAAGAGGGAAGAACTGCTCTTCATTGCGCCAGACCTTCAATTACACCCCGCTCTTGTACAGAAATTCTTCTGGAAGCAGGTGCACGGGTAGATATTGAAGATAATTCTGGAAGGACACCTGTGGACCTAGGAATGATGCGCAGTGATCTTCATGGAATGCAAGCACTTTTGCGAGCTAGAAAGAAGTACGGACAGCTGAGGACAGACATCTGAAAACCTCTGATGGGCCTTGGGGAGTTTTTATCCGCCAGCTGAAGCCGTGAAGACTAGAAGATGGGAATCATGAAAATGTTATTTTGATGAGTTCATAAAAATGTATGGAAAGCATAGTGTGTATGAGAAATAGATCGTCAATATTTCTTAACATCTATAGCCCTGCAGGAAAGGAATGTTTCAACAATAAACATTGTGACTGTTGATACTTTGGAGACTTCTAATCCTAAATGAATTATAACACGCAGCAGTACAAGATTAATGCTAGGCGTGGTTTAATTCTAGAAAAATTGTATGATATCGTTCAAATAATTTAAAACATAAAGCTACTGTAATTCATTTTAGATACTGGCTTTGCTCACTTTTATTCGTGTAATCTTATAATTTCGTATTACCGAATATCTTAATGATTTTTTTGCACAAACCAAAATTAAAAACTACTTACAAAAAACAATTTTATATTTCTCCAAACCCTTTGTGAGTATAAGTACTTTTGTCTCTGACAATGAAAATACAAAAATGGCAGTTAGAAAATAAATTTGAATGTATGACAGAATTTCAGCTCGGCTCCGGAGATGACCGCATCAACCATAAGCCGTAGTGGCTTCTTGGCGCCGTACAATTGTTTTCTACAAATTAAGGGGGCATCATTCTTTTTTTGGTTGAAGGCGAATTTAGCCTAACCACAATCCAAGTGATTATTACGTAGTAATAATTAAGGGGTAATTTCAGGGCAATAATGGGATCGAGGTCGAAAGACACGAACCAAAACACCTTGACACAGTTTTAACATTCCAAATCATACTATAAGCTTTCTCAAACAAATGCCAACGTAACACACTGAATTCATCACCCGTGGAAATATGCATTTTTCGAAAAAATATACAATGCAAAAATAGCTTGAGTATGCAACAAAATAAGGAATTTACTCACTTGAATTTCTCAAAACTAAACCCTGAGCTAACTACAAAAATTGTTTCTAATAACATTTCTAGCAAATTTCAGAATTAATAAACCTGGCACAAAAAATGGTAAATACTTTTACTTTGAACAAGAATAATCGATGTAACCCAGTGTTCATTAAGGGTTAAATTAGTTGAAAAAACATTCAGCATTAATGAAACACTAAAATATTTTACTATGACAGTATATGTTTCGCGAAATCATATTTTCATATCATCAACTACAAAGGTAAAGCCGACATCAACACATCTTTTGTACCAATTGTAATTAGAGTAAAAAAGATAAAACAAAATTTAAATGTAATAATTATAAATAGTCTTAATAACAAATTTCAACTAGATATAAACGCAAAAGATCCTATTCCCAGTACCAGTTGGCGGACCAGCCCTGAGGAAGAACACGAGATGGTCGAAACGTCAACAACAGCCGTCGTCGCGGCGCCACCGGACAGCCAACATCATTTACATGACCCTGTTCTCGAATCTGAACTCGTGGATGTGGTTGGCCTGCCAACTGCCTTCTTGGAAACGTATCGCGTGCTTCTGCGACCAAGTCTGTAATCTTGTGTTTTCTTTTTAGCGTCTAAATATCCTATGTTCCTCCTCTCCGTTGAGATTCTCTAGAATACAAAACGGGAATTGCAGCCTTTGCATACGGTAATGAACACGTAGTGGCTACGTGCACCGGTTACATCTCCCGGGAGGCATATAAGCAAACTGCACATGTATTCGGCACCAGGCTTCCCTGATTGGTTAGCGGGCGTGGAGCGCGAAACAGCGCGAAATTCTTTTATGTTCATTTACTACAAACTAGCTGACTGTGGCGTCGCCGACGCTTTAAACTTTCTTGCGTTGTTTAATTTTTCTTTTTTTCTACTTTCTTCGGTTCAGAGCCCTTTTTATTCAGTTTAGATGTTTTGTCAGTGTTGCGAACTGAACACTTTCTTCTTCTTCTTGGTCTTCTTCGTATTCTCTTTCGTCTTCTTCGCCTTCTTTTTCTTCATCTTCTTATACTTTGTCTTCTTTTTCTTCATCGTCTTCCTCTTCTCCTTCGTCTTTGTCTCTTTCGTCTTCTTCTCCTTTGTCTTTTCCTTCGTCTTCTTCTTCATCTCCTTCTTCGTCATTTTCTACGTCTTCTCTTCTATGTCTCTTCTTCATTTTCCTCTCCGTCTTCCTTACTGTTCCTCTCCGTTTGCTTCTGTCTTCCTCTACGTCTTTACCTATATTTTCCTCTATGTCTCTCTCTTCGTCTTCATCTACGTCCTCTTTTCATTTTGATCTATGTCTTTCTCTTCGTCTTCATCTACGTCAGAATTGGTACGGGAGTTTAATCAACGCCTTCTTCATTGATCTCTTTAGGTAGCGTTGGTTTAGTTCCCGGCATACTTACCAAGATGGCAGCGCGAAAACAGGAAAAAAACACGTTTTTGAAAATTTCTTAGAATATAATGGCCAAATCTGAAAACAAATTATCAGTTCCCCTTCAGGAGACCGAAATGCGTCGATGAATCCTCATATGAAACGACTGGTGCCCGGGAAGTGGTCACGGAACCATATTTTCTCCACGCACGCACACGAGGAGTTAACTAAAATACAATAGAGGGATGTGTTGTAAGTTCATTTTAAGCGCTGAATTGTCATTTTATAAACTGCACATAGTTTAATTTTATTACTATTTATAAATGTATGTTTTATTCCGTTTTTCTGTTATTCATATTTTATTATTCAGTTGTATTTAATTTTATTCCTATTTACGCAATATATAATTGTTCATTGTCATGTAGATAAATTAAGGATTTTACTCTGTTCAAGTCTTAATATTTGTAACGGGCCATTAAAAATGTTTAGTTTTAGGGGAAGGGAAAAACAAAGGAGGCTGAAGCGGTTGATGGAAACTAAAAGTTTTCTTGATATTATTTCCAATTCATAAGCAAAATTAAATTAAATTGACTTATGTAGCCAATTGAATTTTTTCAAATTTCTACTGAACTACACATTTTGTAAACATTTTTATATTAGTACAGTATATTATAATCTTATTGAAAGTAATTTGATTTATTTCAGGATAAATAAGGGGTTATGTCAAAGATAGTTGGCTCTAAAATTTTTCAATACTATTTGCTTAGATTTAAACTTTTTCTATAGCATCTAAATGAAATTGAACACATTTATTACGAACATTTTTTTCACATTTCATTTTTTCAGTGCCTTTATTTGCACTACATAAAAAAGGCAACTATAAACGATTGAACGTGTATTTCATACCAAAATAATAATTAAATTACACTGTCAACACGACCAAAAAACAGCAAAAAATAATGTGAAATTGATACACAATGACTATGAGACTTCACCTTGGTCTGTCCTAGGCCCTAGGTATGATCATCCCATTAGCGCACAGTTCTTTCTGTTGGATTTGTACGACTGGCATAATCCTCTTCAAAAATATCGTCATCTAATTCAAGAAGCAAGATATTTGCATGATTCTGCAATACTCATTACCATTTTAAACTATTGAAGGAATATTTCCCTTGTAGCCGTAAGTTGGAGCGCGTTGTTGATAGCAGACTATGTAAATTAAAGCGAAGCTGATTTACGCTGCCACTTACATCCTCTGGTTGCTACTTGGGGAACCACTGGTGATGATTGTTGATGAGCGAATCACCAGTCTCGCGCAAACATAAACAGTGAAATGCGGTCCTTGAAGCTAGAAATACGGGACATTAACCATTTAAATAAGTGAGCAAATATTTCGACAGCACGGATCATTACACTAGATGCCCAGAAATTCAAACTACGCGCCGCATCTTTCCATTTGTGCAATGGCAGGCAGCTCCCCTCCCCGCAAAGCTTCCTACCGCCACTATTTGCACTTTCTCCGCTCAGCGGGCAAAAATTCGGCTCTTTCAGTGCAGAATATCCGCGGCAGCAGGAGTTGTACAGGCCTGCTGTAGCACCTTAATTACCTCGCGTGAGACAAGTGCACCGGCCCCGACCAAATACTACATCAAATGAGTGCGAGTCTGTCCGCAAACCTTTTAGTTGACCGCTTTATAAAAGGATACAGGAAACACGGTAGTTTAGTACTTGGCGCAACATCCCGTGAAAGGGGCTCAGGCCTACCGGCGACGTCCCTGCCTGGCAGCCATGAGTTAAGAGGGTACGTTTGGCTAGTACGTAGACACCCACGCCGTCTTCTCAACTTCAGAAGTGAATTTTCTCATTGTCACACAGCAACATATACTGGGACATTGCAAGGAAAACGCACACTATAGTCTTGCCTCGACCGGGAATCGAACCCGGGGCTGCGTACTGGAAAGCAAGCACGCTGACCAAGAGCTGCCACAAGGCTTAGTTTAGTGTCTTAAATAATAACAATATCCCCTAAAAATATGCCCTTTTTTACCTGGGCCGGCCCCCGCATTGCGGGCCCGAACGTTACGCCACTGCTCAAACCCCCTTATCAGAGGCGCCGCTGTCGTCTTCCCCTACAGTCATGAAGGGTGTGGCAAGTCACCGTAGTTGAGATC